>JAIPRL010008844.1:0-19231 GCA_025469235.1 Pemphigus obesinymphae | reverse complement strand
AATTTTTTAATTTTCAGTTATATACTTTATGGACTAGTGACATACCATTCAGACCATTATGTTGCCCATATAAGAAGAAGCGAAAACAGTTGGGAAATTCATAATGATTTACAAAAAAAAGTAAAAAGATGTTCAAGTACAGTTGATAAAATTATTCCTCATATTCTTGTCTACATCAAAACTTAAAATTGCTTGATTGTGTATTTTTAATAAATACAGCTAATATATTATGTTATAAGGTGTATGTTTATTATTGTTTTATTTTTTACTCTAAATTACAAATATCCTTTCAGATCAATCTTTTATTCTATATTAATTTTATACTATTAATACATTAAAAAAGTGCATTGGAATGGTAAAATATTAAACGGTTTATTATTCTTTATCAGCTCCAATTAGATTTTAAATTAAGTTTTCGTTTATTTATTTATATTACCCCTCTAATCTTCGGTAAGGTAAAACATTTGATGCATTCTTGACAAATGGTTGTTTGAACACTATAAATGAAAAAACTATATATCAATAATATGATGGAAATGAGATAGTTGAATTAGGAACAATAATGTAGGTTTAGATAAAAAAAAATACACATATAATTTGGAATAAGATAGGAAGCAGTTAGAACCGCAACGATATACCAAACATTAAATAAAATATTTATGAATTATTAAAAGAGTAGACTCACACCACAATCTGTCGGGTCGATTATAAAATGTGTGAAATTTACTCAAAAAGTCAAAAATGTGAAATGTCCCATGCAAAATTGTATAATATGTATATTATACATATATTTAAAAAATAACATTTGAAAAATATCATTTTTGTAAATGTTTTCAACTAGGTTGCATTTAGTTGCAAAATATTGGCACTAGTCCGGAATCGATATAATATACCTATATTAGCTATAGGTATTACCTATACCGGGTTTTAAATAAAATATAATTTAAGAAAATTATTACTAAATAATTAAATCTTTGACTAGCTATAAGAGTATATAGTATACGTATCTATACAATTACTATATAGATAATCATTCTGCTCATAATTAATAGAATTTTACAGTTTTTAAAACTGATATTGGTTGGATTTGATACGAACATTTTTGGGAATGTCTTCGTAAAATTTGCACCCCAAGTTTTGTTTTAGTTCTAGCAACTCGTACTCAATATTTAAAGTTTATTTTTATTGGTATTGCAAATTGTTGCAAATATGTACCAAAACTATGGTAATAGTTTGTTGTCGATATAGGACAATGTCGGGGAGGACAATTTAACGCATCACCCTGAACAAAATTGAATTTACGCTCCTAAGAAGTCCAGCCAACTTCACACAGGCGCCCGACATAAAAATGGATTTTTCGCCATGAAGGCGTCGGTTGCAAATTTTTTCAACTCGGTTGCAATTAGTTGCAAAAAAGTTGCAAAATATTGACACTAGTCCGGAATCGATCGGACAAAGTCGGGGGGCCAACTTCACACGGGCGCCCGACATAAAAATGGATTTTTTGCCAAGAAGGCGTCGGTTGCAAATTTTTTCAACTCGGTTGCAATTAGTTGCAAAAAAGTTGCAAAATATTGGCACTAGTCCGGAATCGATCGGACAAAGTCGGGGGGCTGCGTGAAGTTGGCCCCCCGAATTTAAAAATTAATTTTTCGCCATAATGGGGTTGGTTACAAATTTTTTCAACTCGGTTGCAATTAGTTACAAAAAGTTGCAAAGTATTGGCACTAGTCCGGAATCGATTGGACAAAGTCGGGGGGGGGGGCCAACTTCACGCACGTCATATATTCAGTGAAGTATTTAGCCCTGTGGAGGGGGCTAAGAATATATTAATTATAAATTATTTATCAAAATAACATTTAGCATTTAGCAGGCCCGGGCGTCTCAAAACAATAAAATATTCAAACCGAAGCCAAGCTTTTTAATTAAAAATCCGATCCGGCCTGAAAATGTTTCCATTTTGAAAAGTACGGTTCAACCTGAGCCTGATACATATTTTTCAACCCGGTCCGACCAAAAACACGAATGGTCTCTAGTACTTACTATTGATACCTACTATCAACGTGTAAGAATCAAACATTTTCAATCCAGCACGAACCAATGATTTTTTTTCTTATGCACGGCCTGGCCGAAAATACATTTAAGCCAAGTCTAGTCCAAAATTAGTACCTACCTATAGACCGAGGCAATTGAGGACAAGGCCGGCTAGACTGATCCTTACAAATCCATATAGTACCTTTAAAATATACTTTTATTATAACTTTTTTTTATGAGAAGATACAAGTCGAACCGGCCGATATTCCCAACGATCGGCCCAGTAAGTCTATAAAAATTAGGCGGAGGCAAATCCCCCCTTTTCCACCCTTCAAATGACGCCACTGCTTCTTTTGGTAATTTGTTTACTTCATTAGAAATTCGGTTTATTATAGATTCTTGTATACGGGGAAAAAAAAAAAAAAAATACTATAAATATTAAAAACTAAAAACTTTAATTAAAAATAATAAAAATGTACGAGAAATACACTATAGGTACACATATTACAACCATTAACATTTTGTATTTTTAATTTTCAATAATTTTTAAAATTAACTAATGTTTTGAATAATAAAATAATCAATGTACCTAACTCGTATTTACGTATTTTTATTTTTATATTTTATTGTAATTTTTATTCGTATTTATCAAGTTAAAAAAAATAATCTATGGCGGATTTTATCCTAGTACCTACAACTAATAATACTGGGCGGATTTTGTACAGTTCTTCGAATATCAGATATTAACATGGATCCGAAAAATGTATTCCTGCGAAGATCCACTTGTCAGATTACCAGTTTCAGGTAATCTGTGATAATAGCATATGAATGCGATTCAGGTATTCTAATCACCCCTTCTCTACAGTTGGTGTGAAAAAAGCGTTCACCAAAATAACGCTTTTTTAAAACAAACAATGAGTATTCTGTGGTACGACCACGGAATAAAAAAATATTCTGTGAAACAACCATAGATCATAGTCAATGGATACAACTACACTGTTTCAAAACGCACATTGGTGTACACATTTTGTCAAAACCACGAACTAAGATATAATTTGTGAGTGTATAAAAGTATAACCTAAAAATGTTTACTTTTGAAAAGTAAATGGGGTTAACGGAATTTGCATTTTATTGTTCAGTTCTGTTTCTGTTGTGTAACGTAAAACTGTAATAATTATTGAAATGTTAACGTAGGTAATTTGTGTTATATAATATTGTATAGGTAGTAGGTGCTTGTTTTATTTTATATTTTTTCATTTATTTGGGTTTTGCACTAGGTAATGAGTTAATTGTTGAATTACCAATGTTTTTTTAAATGAACTATTTTCAATTAAAATTAATCTCATACTTTGTTTTCTAATAGAATTCATATACATCAGATACATATTATGCATACTTGTTATGAAGACGATATTATTACACCCAGATTTGTTATCTTCGACTATCTAATTGGCAAATATATAGCAAAATCATGCAAATGTTAAGCAAAATTTAAGCTATTGTTAAGATTAAACACAAGAGTTTAGCCATCCAGCTATTATCAAATTTAGAAATGAGAATATTAATATTCGATGACATCTGTGTTTCTGTATTTCTTTTTTCAAAAATTTTATTTTAATGAGATCTATTTAAAATATTGCAATTTATATTTCTTTAAAATTAAAATGTTGAAATAAAACAAAGATGGGCAATGTTCTCATCTTTAAATGTAACAGAAATGCCACAATTTAAATTCTACATATTATGACTGCTTTATTATATCAGTACATATTAACTGTTAGATAGACGGGCAACAAGATGTAGGTAGTGTCCATTTAATAGTGGATATTTATGAATATTTTTTTGATTTTTAGGTTTAAAAGTTATCAAATCAATGAATTCTGAATTTGTTGAAGGATGGGCAATTGCTCAAACATTAGGCGAAGGAACGTTTGGCGAGTATGTATCATTAGTACTAAAGTTTATTATTATAATTGATTTTAATTTAACATGTAAATTAAGAAGACATACATATACCCATATATATACTATCGTGTGTTTAATTAATGCACAATCTATAAACAATTATATTACACAATACAAATATGTGTATATTAATAACAAACTTTTTTTTATTAAACATAACTATTTAAAAAAAAGTCATATAGATATAGATGCCAGAAGTAAGTTCATTATCCCTTCGGACAGGATAGTATATTATTATTATTCTAAATTTGAAAGCAAAGATGAATCATTGCATTTGAAAAACGATTCTATGAGAAATTCAGTATAATATTATTTTTTAAATAAACCAATAACATAACCATAATAACAATAAAATAACCATAACAACTATTTATTATTTTTCTGTATTTATACATAGATTCCGTTAATTTTTCACCTACACCTAAGAAAATTGCTGGGAAAATCAAAAAATGACCTCTCTTAAATAACAACTATGACCAACTTGTTATTAAAGAGCTCTTTGATCCAAAACTCTTGGTTGTCTCCTACTCAAAAAATGTATAGACATAATGAAAACATCATTATATATAAAACCAATTCCTATAAGACATTCCTCACTTCGCTTAGGATCTAAAAGGAAATTATTTTCAAGATAATGTCATAACTCTTTTGTAAAATATTATCTAACAAAAGAGTTACAGCATTTCAAGTTTTTATTTTTTTTAAATAGCTATAGTAATAATTTGCAAAAATGTTATGTTATTGTCTCAAAAATATCCTGCTTTTCGAAATTGGTGTTAGGTATTTAAACTAATTTTAATCTAAATGCCAAATTTTTATTTTGCATAATGTAATTTTACATATTACCATTATTAAATAGACAGTAATAGAATGTACGTCATACGAGTATAAAATTATGATAAAATATAATGTATTGGTATATACATATAATTGTAGATATTAATTTTACTTTTATTCTAAATATCATGTTATTGTAAGAAATAACTATTTGATGGTTATTTTTCAGGGTAAAACTTTTAATAAATCAACATACAAATAGTACTGTAGCTATGAAAATAATTGATTTAAAGAACTTTCCTGATGCATTGGAAACTGTAAAAAAAGAAGCAGCTATACATAATAAAATGAGACATCCAAGTATTATAAAATATTTTGGACAGCGTCATTGCAAAGATTATTATTATATATTCTTAGAATATGCATCTGGAGGTGAACTATTTGATCGAATTGGTAAGTTCAAATATATTTAATAATTAAACTTATTTTATTATAATAAATATTGTTTTAACAATTAGAACCGGACATTGGAATGCCACAGTCTGATGCTAAAAAATTTTTTAAAGAGTTGCTTGCTGGAGTTGTATGTTTTCTTTTTTTATATATAGATTTTCATTTTAAATTGTTTACTACTTATATTATTTTATTAGGAATATTTACATGATAATGGTATAGCCCATAGAGATTTGAAACCAGAAAATTTATTATTGGATGAACATGGAAATTTAAAAATAAGTGATTTCGGATTAGCTACTATGTTTTTATGTGGTGGAAAAGTAGGTACTTAATATTTATACATACATACATTTTTTTATTATTATTAAAAATAATTAACACATTATGAATGTGACGATCAATATAGCGACGTAAATTGGAAAAAAGTTGTGGAACTCGGCCTTATTTAGCTCCAGAAGTTCTCTCACATTTGCCTTATCAAGCAGAACCTTCCGACATTTGGTCGTGTGGTATTATACTGGTGTCTATGCTTGCTGGAGGTAATTTACTATGAATACATTAATAGTACTTTTCTGTGGAAGTACCATACTAACTTATACATTAAGATACGTTATACATTTTTAATTATACTACTATTAATGTATCAATGTCGATCTCTTTGGTACTCTAGCTGTAGGTATATATTTTAGACATCCTAAAGCTTCTGTACCAAAGTTATTGGTATTGAATACTACATCATTTATCTATTTTGTTGTAACTATTTCAATATTAATTAGTAGTTACATATTTATAATTGTATACCTATTCTGTCTATCTAATGGGAAATATAGCAAAATTATAGTAAGGAAAACTTTTATTTATGGTGTCTAGATTGAAATTGAGTTTAATCACTAATTACCAAATATTTTTTTTGCATATTAGAGCATATATTTTTAGAATAGGGGTTGGCAAGTAATTTCTATTGGTGGAGTCCAGATGATTAAAATAATAAACTAAACTAGGTTCAAAGAACAAAAATTTGTCATCATAATGGTTTATTAATAAAATGGTTAAAATAAAATAACCATGATCTAAGTTTGATAAATAAAATAAAATATAAATTCATTTTTATTATTAATTATAAAAATAATTTTTAATTAATAAATTAAATAATTAAAATAATGTATAAAGTTTGTTAATGGTCCAGTATTCTGCAAGCCAGTTCTCTTAATTTATTGTTTTCTTTCATGTGATTGATTTCTGGGGCCTGGATTTTTCCAAAAATACTTGAGGGAACATTTATATAAATTACCTTTTTTCAGGTATAAATGCAATTTAGTACCCATGCAAATTTTTCAGTTTTTATTTTTATAATATGTGTTTTTAGTTGCTGCATTTGAAAAAGTTAAAAAAATGTCTTAACTTACTTTACTTAAGTGATAGGTAAAAAAAACTGAGAAAAATAAAATAAAATTTCAAAAATTTAAATTCAAAATAACCGAAGCCTACAGGCTTAGGAAGCGGTTATTCTTGCATAGCAAAGGTTTGCCCATCAGTGCTATTTTAGACTATGTAGGTAAGTATTACACATGTAATTATTCAAAATCTGCTATTTTCAAATCACTATAACTTTGAAACAGGTTTGCACTAAAATCGAATAACACTATTGTAACCCAATTTTACTTAGGTTTCAAAAAAAAAAAAATTTAATCTTGTAAATTATACTAAACTTTAGAGCTATAATTGTTTGGAAGAGGAAGGATCAGACATCTTACAGTTAACCATTCTATACATTTTAAAAATCCTGGTATTGGAGCACATACGAACAATATTGAGGGAATGTGGTGTCACTTTTACAGTATTGTCGTAAAAAACATTTTTATTCTGGATACCTGACGAAGTTCATGGTTCTAAAACGTTGTCGTTCTATCAATGTGAATTCTCTTCCGGAATTTTTCAAATGTGTTGGAAAAATATATAATCCTGAACAAACTATTACTAAAAAAAATAATGCTTATGACGAATCAGCTGGTTCCGAGATAGAAATTTATTAATTTAGTGATATGATAAAATAAATATATTTTTATTATTATTTATGCCCAAAATGCTTTTAATTTTGCCTATACAAACCTGATGTGACAATATACTAATATGGTAATAAACTAATAACAGTAAAATTAAGTACTACAGCTAAATTTGTACATCAATAAAAAAAACTTTAAAATTAAAAATACTTCATTTTTAAAAAAAATGAAAAATTATCAAAATTGAATATTTTAGGAGGGTGGTTTAACTTCCAAAGTTTTATGATCATAATTTGATTTTAATTTTTGAAAAATCGAGTTTTTCTCAGTTTTTTTCAAATAACTTTCAAAGTAAGTCAGTGACATTTTTTTAAAACTTTTTCAAATTCAATGACTAAAACACATATTTTGAGAAATTTGCATGGGTACTAAACTGCATTTGTTCCTTTTTTTTACTAGCTATTTTTAAAGTGAATTTTTAAGAAATTTTTCTTTTTTGAGTGGAGGTGTATTTTAATTAGTTTGTTTTTTACAAAATATCTTAAGGTTCCATTAATGCAATTAGCATTATATAGTTAGCTAAGCTATAGTAAAGTTATTAATAAGTATATTAATATAATAATAATAATAATTATTATTATATAATATATAATTATTAATATAATGTATAATATATTATTACAATAATATATAATTATTAATATTATATTTATTATATTATTATAATAAGTAAAGTTATTATATAAAGATAATTAAAAAATATATGCAATAATGTGGTATGAAGTCTACATTATGAATGTTAAATGTGTACTATATAAAAATATAAAATGTATTGTATTTGTTTAAGAGTTACCTTGGGAGATGCCATCTGATGATGATGAAGATTATAAATTGTGGAAGACAACTGATTATGCTAATCACTCACCGTGGTGCAAATTAGATACCTTAGCCTTGTCTCTTGTAAGAAAGATATTAATACCATCACCATCCAAGAGATATGATATGTCCAAAATTCGATTACATCATTGGTTCAACCAGTCAAATACATGTGGTATATTTTTATTTATTCAAAACAAAATATCTAATACACAATCAGGTACAAAGTGACTTCTGAGGAAATAATTACAAGCATCAGTGAGCTCTGGGTACCTCATCTGTGTGTTAGAATAATTCTTATTGTATCTAAATAAATTAAAAATATTTAACAATAATATTAATTAATACTGTGTAATGTATATTTAGGCGACAAAAAAGTGGGAATTACTGTTTGGTCTGACAATGATTTGGATGATGCCCGTCCATGTTATTCTCAACCGGCTCCGGCAGCTATATCATTTACTGTATCGATCCCACCTAATGAGTCGGAAATACATTCATTTTCTCAGCCAACTCAGGTTGAAGATTTGTTGGTATCCTCTCAACTTCTGACATCTCAATCAGTTTCAATGGTATATGTAGTTGAATTATTTATATATATATATATTATATATAATTAAAAAGTTTTATGTACTAATTTAGACTATTGTTTTTCAGAATTCTATACAAAAATTAGTCAAGAGAATGACAAGGTTTATTGTTTGTTTGTCACATGAAGATGCATTAGATTATTTGTCGCGATTACTTGATAACTTGGGGTATACATGGAAAATCAATACATCTGGATTGGTAAGTTATTGAAAATATTTAGAAACAAAATAAATAATTTATATTTTATTGGTTACAGGTTACAATTACTACTACTGATCAACGGTTAGTGTTTAAATCTAATGTGATTCCAATGAATCATCAAACATTGATGGACTTTAGACTTTCAAGAGGTTGTGGTCTAGAATTTAAAAGACATTTTGTTGCCATCAAAAATTCCATGTCTAAAATTATATCCAAAGGTCCATTAATGTGGCCAGTGGCTATGGCAACCAATACTATACCGTGAACTTCTTTGGTAGCGTTATAGAATCAAATTAAATAAGACTGATATATTGTAAATTATTAATTCATAATCAATAATCATATTACTTCTTAGTTTTTGTGTGGTATCTATTTGTGTATAAAAATCTAATTTTCTATTATTTTTTTTTTCTTACATGGCGTATGGAGACTTGCAAAACATTTGACTATCAAGTTATTGAAGATGACAATCATGTTATGTTCTAACAATTTATATACATAAATTTATATAAATAAATTGAACAGTCAAATAAATTATTTTTAATTTTATTTTTGTGAATACATATTAAATTTTAATTTTGTGTTAATTTTATACATAATATTGCATTAAGAGTATGCCACACATCTGATTTTTAAGGAGTTTTCCATAGACAATTTTTATTAAATTAAAAAAAAAAAATAAAAATTAAATAAATTAAAAATATTTTTTAAAGTAATTTAAAAATAGACCTGTTTAAAATATAACATTTTTAATTGTGTAATTACGAGATTTGTTAACATATTTATGCATTTTTCATTTTTATCAACTTGAGAATATTGTAGAAAGATGAAAAAATAAATAAATATAAAGAACAAAATTCTCTAAGAGTGATGGAGTCTATTTTTGATATGCATTTTTACACGTTTTATAAGTTGTTGAATTTTTTTTTAAAAAATAAATATTTTGACACCTTAAAAAACATGTAAAAATGCAAATCTCAAAAATTGCCTCCATCAGTCGCTAGATAATGTTAGCTATAATTTGTTTTTTGTTTCGTATTTCTAAAATGTTTGTAAGTTGATAAAAATGAAAAATGCTAATACAAGTTTTTCATTGAAAAATAGTCGGTGGGGCATCCTCTTAATTGCATTAATTATTGAAATAGTTTTAATAAATTATATCATTAACTATTAAAATATAAATATTTATATATAATAATAATAATTAGTTAAGTTTTATTAGCTTTGAATGATAAATAATATGGTTCTTAAAATCATAGAGTATTAAATTGTTGTTAGATTAAAACTCATTCAGGAAAAAGTAATCTGTTATATTCCATTAATAAAAATGACAAATCATGATCATTATGAAGTGGTTATTTTTTGTGCAGTACAAAATGTGCACTATGAAATGTAAATGTGTACTATTCATAATTTCATTACAAAATGGTTTTTGTGAACCATAGTCTAATATTCTGTCATAACAATAATATTTTGTCTTTTAATAAATTATTTATATTATCAAAGAAAAAAAAACTATATTTTTTAAAATAAAAAAGTCGTGTAGACTATTTCTAGTTTCTATGATGGCTGATGGGTGTACTAAAAAATCATGAATCGTATTTGATTAATAGAATCACACCATAGAAGATGATATGTTTTTAATTTAGTTTCACTAAAAAAAAATGTACATCAAAATAAAATTTTTTTCAGAGGTGGTATTTTCAGTAGAACGCAGGCGTGGATCCAAGAATGAAGGGGTGGGTGTGTCCCCTCCAAATTCCAAAAAACATTTTTATAATATGTTATATAGACATAATTTTAGGCAAATAGGTACCCACAAAAACATTCAAGGGTATGTGCCTCCCCCTAAAAAAAATATTTCTGAATCTGCTCCTGGCAAAACAATTATATACATCAATATAAAAATATAGTACGCCTTTAGTTATTTTAGGTGGATTAAGAGAATGTGATAGCCGTCATACCTTCCAAGGCTGGACATTTTTGAAAACGTTAAAAAATTTTCTACTTTTGAACCGGGGGGTATCAAACTACTGATTTTTTTATGGAAATCGTACGTCAACCACTGCGACATCTCATATTAATAGAAATGCTGAACGTTTTACTTATATATAAGCACTTCAATGTTTCAAATATACAGTGTATATTTGCATATTAGTTTTATTCATGCATAGTAAATATATAAAACCACGGTTATTTTTCATTATCATAATCAAAGGAAGCTTTGGGGACGGAAAAAAAAAGAATTACTATTTTACAGGTGAAATTACTAAAACGATATAATAATTAGTACTATATAAATATAGTTATTTTGTGTAGTAATATTTACTATATTTTATAGTACCTACCTAATTATTTTTGGCAGTCGATTTTGCTTATTGTAGTTAGATCATTAGAATTGGATATTATCATACAATTGGTTTCGGGTTCAATTCAGGGTGTCTCTTTTGTTTTTTTTTTTTGCATTTTTTCCAATTTTTTTTAAACGTAATTTACTATAAAATTATAGTAAAAGATATTAAAATTTTTTAGTAAATCTGACTAATATTATAGTTATCCCTATAGTTGGTATAAATAATACCTAATTCAGCTGTTTTTTATAGTAGAATTAATTATATTGCTCTTTCCGTGGAGGCTTAGCCCCTCCCCCCAAAAAAATAATTCATATAGCCCCCAAAAATTAAATTATTTTCTTATATTATAAAATATATTAGTTTCAAAATTATTATCTTATTGATTTTTGTTTACGTTTTTTGGGGAAGTAATTCAACGGAATAGTTGATGACTTTTTTATGCTAATTACATTTTTTTTAAACAATATTATAGGTAATGCCCCCCCCCCAAAGATCTTAAATTTAGCCCCTTAATTGTTTATGCTTTCCCGAAAATTATTCTATACCTTTAACGTAAATTTTTTTTACGAATAAATATATTGATGACATATATCCCTCCTCTGAATTCCTTCCCTACCGACTTTTTCTGCATAATCATATTAAAAATATACACACGTTATATTTTTTTATATGAATAAAAATATTGATGACATAACCCTCCCCTCCCCGGGGCCTCCATTCTGAAATTTTTTTCCGATTACGATCTTATCATAATATATATGCATCCTATCGGGAAGTTCCTGATAGGTATTAATTGGGAACTGAATGTTTACTACCTAGCCGAAAAAGTCGAAATGCATCCCGTCGGGAAGTTCCTGATAGGTATCAATTAGGCACCAAACAGGAATCCTGGAAGGATCTGATTCCTTCCCGACAGGAAGTTCATGATAGGTATCAGTTGGGTACAAAACGGAATCCTCGAAAGGGTCTAATTCTTTCCCGACAAGAAGTTCCGGCTAGGCATTAATTGGGAACTAAACAGTCAGCTCCTGAGAGGCTATCAGCTGTGCTAAGGTTCCCGTACAGTTGTTTTTAACTCCGTGCGGAGCAAAATACAATTTATTTTTGAATACCTAATAAGAATATTCCGATTGGTATAGTAAACACTATACATAATACCTATATATTATGTATATATATATCAGGTATTGTGTTACTTGGTTTTAAGAGTTTTATTGAGGTAAAGAGCTTTTTTGATAGCAAATGGTTCTATTTGGTACCTATACATTGAAGAATGTTCGAAGGATGTTTTCTTAGGCACGAAGGAAGACTACTGATTATAACAAAGAATTGTTATAAATAAAGTTGTTATGGTTTAACTATTTTATTATTTATTTATATATTGACAGCCTTTTTATTTTTATTAATCGAATTAACTTTCTAAATTTATTTAAAAAAATTAATATTATATAGGTATAGTAATCAAAATTCATACGAGTAGATAAGATAGAAAAAAAAATCAAAAACCAAAAATGCAGCTTTTTTTAGACATGGAGAGTTAATTTGACCATTGAAATTCATAAAAAAATTATTGGTTGTGATTATATTTTGAAAAATAAAAGTAACTAATTTACCTAAACATTAATTTTAACTAGAAAAAATAAAAATATTTAGTATAAAACATCCAGTCATACGCATTTATTTCCACCTCTTACTTTGTACTTATGAACTTTGTAGCATTTTATTCATCATATAGGATACTGGTAGTGGATATATTGAACTTTAAAATAATGATAAATCACTTTTTTTAGATAAAACAATTTTGCAGGGTGGTATAATCAGAGAATATATATATTATGTATGAATAATAAAATTATTTTAATCTGTGGTATAATATACAAGGACTAATCAAAAAGTTCCAGACTGAGTTAATAATATTTGTGACAATAAATATAAAGAAGTATCGATAATATTATTTAGTATAAAGTAACTTTTAATTTTAAAATACTGTTGGTTTGAAATAACATTTTTTTTTTTCATTTTTCTGTGTTTTTAATGTAATCTTCTTTTTTTTTTTTTTATCGTAGAAGAGCAATGTATGCATACAATTTTATTTTAAGCTCGAGTTTGATGTTTTGCTAAAAATTGGTAAATTAGCGATGGGTGGGATACTATCATACAGTATTCATGAATCGCTTTCCCATCTTCCTTAGACTCTTGTCCTAATTTTTGATTAATATACCTTGACAAGAACTGTAAAATTCCTATATCTTCTTCAAATTATCTTAGTTATTTGGATTTTTAAATAATTTCACGAACACAAACCACAATATCAATCATTCTAGTCAGGGATTTAGCGACTGAGGGCTTACTTTATAATTTGTTCATTGCCTTTAATAGATATCCTATCTTTTTTAAAACACACTACTCATTATATGTTGTCAGAATATTTAGTATCATCACCAAAAATTTGCTGAAAAAAATCAAATGTTTCACCAACATTTTTTTTTAGTTTAAAACAAAATTATATACACACATGTTACTCTTCTATTACATTCATTAAAAACAAAATTAAAATTAGCTAGGTAAAAATAGAGAAAAATAAAATTAAGTTAGATTTCAAACAAACACTATTATAATTACTGCAAGTTACTTTATCCAATAACATTATTTCTGAATATTTATTGATAAAAATATTATTAACATAGTCCTGAAACTTTTTGATCAGACCTCTTACATAACTATAACTATCAAAAATAAATTTGTAAAAATGTTGAAAATATACATGTTTATCAGAAAATGGATACCTATTGGGTACCTATACATAATTATATTATAAAGATTGGATCAAGTTTTCTGGTCAAAAATTTGATTCTAGAAAAAAAACTAACAGCTCGGCTTAGAATCTAAAATTATGATTAACAAAATTTTAATCAAATGAATCGGTATTGAATAATTAAGTTTTTCTACATTATATAACTACACTGTATATTTTATAAATACATTTAAATTTATATTACAAAGCATTTATATAATTTTAAATTTACAAACTATAAACAATTCAAATGTTTTACTTATTATAATAAACACAAAACTAAATAGGTATTTATTTTTAGCTGTTTTAATATAATATACAAAACATTAATAAGTAGGTATTAGACTACTAGAGTCTAATAAATAAATATTAAAATATATCCAGACCTCAGAAAAAGATAACAAGTTTTCTGAAATAAAATTTAATTAAATTCATTGACTATTGTTAATTTTCTCTAGATATACTTGATGTATTTTAATTAGTGAGTATTAATTATTTTTTAAATAGAATTGCAGATATTGATTAGAGTAGCCAATCAAAATCTGTGGAATAATTTAAAAAATAAGCAAGATATTATTTATATAACAATAATTTGAATTCAATTTTTAGTTCATATACTTTATTAATTTTAACTCTTTTATTCTAAGATCTGGATGCAATTCATTATAAATATTAAAGTTGTACATATTATATTATTGATTATTTGGCCAAATAGTTGCAATGAACAGATCTTTGATTATTACTAATATTATAAACATTAACAATTATTATTTATTTATCACATGAATGTTTTGGTATTTGATAAATTGTTTAAACATATTGATTTTGTATAAAAAAAAAGTATGTGATGAAAACACATAACATATATTTAGCATATATGAGTTATTATATAAAATATAAATTAATATTAACAAATTAGAATATACTTCTATAGATTTAAAATATAAAATGTAATCCAATTTGTATTACCTATTGCACATATTCAATCGACAAATAAAAACTAGTAAAACTATTTGGGTTGAGCAAGTTTTTCTCAGCTTTTATAGTGAAAATCATTACTACTTGATTATTCAGAAAAAAAACATTGATTTAAGCTTGTAGTGCATAATTAGTTAATCTTAATTTATCTGAAATAATAATTTTTATAGATAGGTACTTCGAAATTTGGATTTTATTTGAAAATATTATTAACACAAGCTGTTCCATCCTGTATGGATTTTTTTACATTTTCATATCAATTATAAATAAACAAAATATATTCCTACTAAGATAAACTCCAAATATTAAAGTTTTTATAAATACTACTTCAAATAAAATAAGATTTACTGACAGTAAAAACATTTTTAAAAATATAGTTCTTTTTCTGAAGAACTATATAAAAAAAACCAGACTATAACAATTTATTGAGCAAAAATATATAACTAAAATCAAAGATTTAACATAATATATTAATGATTGAAGATCATACATTTTCTGATCCCACAATTTTGTTCAGTAATTTAAATTGGTAACTAGTAACCACATTTTGTAGACTGATAATATTAAGGATTACTCATTGTAGAATCATGTCTCGTTTTTCTTATTCCAGTATCTTCACTACTTTTAAGCATTTTCTGACTTAAATGCATTGTTCGATTAAAATCTATAGCTGTATAACCTGGTATTTCTGTAGGAGAAGTAGGTAATGATTCACTCTTTCTTTTAGGGGTACAAATTGCTATTTCAACTTCAGTATAAGTAGGGATATCTTTAGGCAATTCAAAAGGATCATTGAATAAATCCTCATCATCTTCTTCGTTGTCATTAAGCATATTTATGTAAGAACTTCTTGGCAAAAATACAGTATCTGGATCTAGCATAAGATCAGGGGGTTGAATGTTATTATTCGACTCACTACTACACCTTAATCCATTACAACTGACTTCATCATAAACTTTTTCAATTGTATGTGTACTTGTATATGATTGACCAGAATAGTTACGTATTTCAGATGATATATCTTTAACTATATTTGATCCATTATCGGTCTAAAATATAAACTTCTTATTCAAAAGATATAATATATTATCTAATTAGTTATTATTTAATAGGTAATAAAAAGTATAAAATAATTATATTTTAGTTAATGTAATATATAAACTGTATAATATGTTACTGTGAATGGAAGACAGATAATGGGTTAATTTTGATTAATCAATAACATTTTTCCAAATCCATAGAGCTAATAACTCTATTAAGGAATTAATTTTTACAGTGATTGTCAGCATTCACAGTAACCATACCTATACATATATATTATAATAAATTTACATTATTAGATTAGAAATAAGAATTGATTTAGTATTAAAACTTTCTAATTAAAAAGTACTTGATTATTATATCTAATTAAAACTTATTACCTATACTTATTTTATACTGTAATTTACGAGAGATTGTCTGTAAGACCAAAGATATTTGAATTATTCTATATATGGAAAATGTAAATACAGACTGTCCCTCTTCAAATGCAGTATACCTATATAATAGGTATTAGGAATAGGTATTAACTATTAATAAAATGATACTTACATGTAATTTTTCTTTAACATCATCAAATATATTTTTAGCATCCTTACTCCTAAATGCAAATATTCCTTGGCCATAAGGAGATGAACGGCCAGCTTCAAAGCAAAACATGAAATCTTCATATCCATATCGTCGAATTGTGCTCAATGGCCAAATAATAGGCGGCTCTCCACTTTTATGCAATATTAAACTGCTAGCAGTAATTTCCATTTTACCATGGTACTTTTCATTTCCACTATCATCAATATTTGTAACCTGCAATAGAATTTTACATAAGTAAGAAAAATCAATGGAACTTCAATGATTGAATAAAAGTTGGCATGTATTTACTTTGAACACGGAAGGTGGTAGAGGTTTTCTGCTGCTGTAAATACAGCCCATTTTAGCAATTACATAGCTTGGAAGAAATATGTTTAAAATAAATATTATTAATAGTTTAAAGAGAAGAATGAAATATGTTAATAAAAAAAAAATTACGAACTAAGCTTAGGCCTTTAGGGTGCGCCAAGGGTTATCAATTTTGTTGTTTATCTTATCATCCATCAATTGTAAATACATAGATGATAACGAATCTAGGAAGGAAACGATATGGAAAAAAAAGGTCAATTAAAAACTACACTATAATATTATAGTAATTACTATTATAATAATTGGTCATAATGGGTATATGTTTGAGTCATGAACATTAGAGAATGTTTATGGTTTGAGTATAGACGAGGGAATAATCGTAACTTGAAATTTTTCATGGGTGCAGCATGACAAAATGAACAGGTATGAGAGCAACTTACATGTTTTGGTTCAACTTGCGCAATCATGGTGGACGCTTTTCTCCGCTTATCATCATCTCAGTATCTACGATTATCATGATTTTTGTTATCTTATTTTATTGCCGCCTTTTTGTTTTTTTTTGAAAACAAATATTTAATTTACTTTTAAGCGTATTTTATAATTTGTTAATTAATCTTTAATGCGAATGAATTTGCCAATCTGTGTGTTTAGTGATTGTTTAAGTGGAAATAAACGTAAAGGTATTGTAAATTATTCCAAAATACATTTACATAAATTTCCTAAAGATGTAAAGTTGAATGAGAAATGGTTGGAACAAATTAAAAAAGGTTCAAACATGCAAACCGTGAATTTTGAATCCGGTACGTTATAATAAGAATTATATTATTTTCACTATATAATTATGCTATAGTTAGATAATTAAAAATAATAATTAATGTACTGTAAAAATATAGATTTAAGAATTAAACTTTATACTTACCCTTAATTACATAAATAAAAGATTATTGAAGAAAATGTACATAATAATACTCAACATATAACACATACCTGTTTATTTTGTCATGGGGAGCAGGCATAGACCACAGATATGATAAGATATGATATGATAGGAGTTCTGCGTTTTTGGTAATTTTTATGAAATTTCAAGAAAAATAAAATCCAGTTATTTATAAATATTTCAATATATTTTAAAAGTAATTTAATCATAAACACAATTTGGGAGGGGGGCTAAGGCTCCCCGAAATGGTTATGTCCATGAAAAACTATGATCCATTTCATTTAGAAATCGAAAAATAAGATATATTTTTTTCATTATTTTAATATGTTACAATTCGAATTACCGATTTTGTTTTCGACATTGTACAGTATTTATACAGACAGCTTATCTTATCATCATTTTTAGGATTTATAGAAAATTGTTGATACAGAAGTGTACCCAAATTTATACAAACTACTAAAAGTAACTATGAGCGTTTTTTCTCGGCAATGAAAAGAATTAAAATTTGGCTTCGAAATTTAATGTGTCAAGAAAAGTTTACCAATTTATCTATAATCCATACAGGAATACAGATTTCTAATACTTGTGATGAAGATGTGTCACATGATTTTGCTTAATTTAATCATAGATTATCATTTTAAAATAAAATATGATGATCATGTTATACTAATTGTTATATACAATTCTATTTTTTTTTTTTTTTATTGAATTTCAGTTTAATTACTGGAGTTTGTTTGTATTGAAGTATTTCTAAGGGGAGGGGGATAGTTTATCAGTAATAAGGTAAAAAAGGTCTAGTTTTTTTTTAAAAAAAGCGGTGAATTTTTGAGAATTTTTGTTGAACGGTGGGAGAAGCAATTGCTTCTCGGGGGAGGCGCAGATCAACATGTGAATATTAAAAGTATAACAGTCCACCCCCCCCCCAAAAAAAAAAAAAAAAATTAAAAACTCAAATTGCACCTATGAATTTAAAAATATAAATATTTTTATAAATTATAAATAAATACCATTATTTATTGCTGTGTAATCAAGATATTTGTTTAAAAATATGTATACTTAGATTGCAAATAATTTTAGAGCCATGACACCTAATATTAAAATGAAAGGAAACAATATTTCCGATTGCACCTTGGAACTTTTTTTCATTATTCCAAATACTACGTGCAATATATTTGTTTACGCTTCAAACCCTGTCGAACAGGAGATTTGAATACGTGGAATATTATGAATATAATTCAGGAATAGTTTAAAAATCGTACAAAATGTGGTTGAAATAATAATAAATTCTAATATTTTCTATTGAAGTATCACATTACAAAACTTAATTTCT
>JAIPRL010008843.1:0-19232 GCA_025469235.1 Pemphigus obesinymphae | reverse complement strand
TCCTCGGGCCCATTGCGTTCCTGAATCATTTGCAGCAAACGGTTTCTTTCAAAAAAATAATGTTCATAATTCAAACAATTCCATACTCGACCTAATATTTTGTAATGATAAAAATTTAATGGTTGAAAAGTCACTTGAACCACTGACACCAATTGATAAATATCACCCGGCATTAAATCTTGCTCTTCCTTTTAGTTTCCCTTTACCTTCCTGTAATCGAGATCACCAATTTTTCAATTTCCACCAAGGTAATTATGAGAAAATCCGTTCCTTTATATCTTCATTTGATTGGTGCTCAACGTTCTCTAAATATGATCTTGATTCAGCAGTTAATGTTTTATATGATGCATTTCATAAATCAATACTCAATTTCATTCCCCAATTCTACTTCAAAGAATCAACTTACCCTCCTTGGTTTACTAATGGTCTAAAACACATATTAATCCTCAAAAAGAAGGCTCATATGAAGTTTAATTCATCTTTAAGTACTATTGACTATCCTGAATTCTCCTTACTCCGAGCTAAACTCAAGTATGAGACGAAAAAATGTTATCGTAGCTACATTGAGCGTACGGAAAAAACTCTTAGGACCAAACCTAATGATTTTTGGAAATTCATTAAGAATAGCCGATCTAGTAATCATATACCCAAAGAAATTACTTATAACGAATCAACTTCTACGAATGAACAGGAAACTGCCAATCTCTTTTCTGATTACTTCTTCTCAGTTTACTCTACTGAACTTTCGGGTCTTGATATTAATAAACTGGATACTTCTGCTTTAGACCTGCCTAATTATGCTATCTTCATGTGGATGATGTATTTCACAGTTTATCAACGTCAAATGGCGTTTGGTCGATTGGTCCTGATGGCCTCGCAGGACATTTCTTATTTGAATTAAGATCAATTATCGCCTATCCACTATTGCTTCTCTTTAAAAGATCGCTAGATGAATGTATCTTTCCTTCTATGTTCAAATTCAATTCAATTACACCAATTCGCAAATCGAGTATCCCATCAATCGTATCTAACTATCGACCCATCTCCGTTCTATCACATATTTTGAAAACTTTTGAATTTTTAGTTTTAGCCGCCATTCAGCCAACTATAAACTCTATTATCACTGAGGAACAGCATGGCTTTCGACCGAGGCGATCTACTACAACATGTAATCTTGTGTTCCCTAATTATGTTTTCGACTCTTTCCAATGTCAAACGCAAATAGACGTTGTCTATATCGATTTTCAAAAAGCATTTGATTCAGTCAATCATATGATATTCATACATATTCTCAAATAATCTGGTATTGGCGAACCACTTTTGTCTTGGATTAGATCCTTCCTTAGTGACAGATATCAATGGGTAAAAGTTTTTGATTTTAAATCTAATTTGTTTCGGGCTTCTTCAGGTGTCCCTCAAGGGAGTCATCTATCGCCGATATTGTTCTCACTTTTTATTAACAGCCTCCATCGTGTTTTACACCACTGTCATTTTCTTTGCTTTGCCGACGACATTAAACTTTATCTACGCGTATGTACACTTGATGATAGCATAAAACTCCAATCTGATTTGAATCGTTTCTCTAATTGGTTTAATACCTTGGGTTTTACATTCAACTTCCCTAAATGCAAGATTATAACCTTCACCAGATCTCGCTCTCCTTTTATATACCATTACTTTCTTAATGGTAATGCTGTTTCCCGTACTGTCGACTGTGTCACAGACCTAGATTTCAAACTTAGCTACAATCTTGACTCAAGTACCCACATTGAACACATTTTTTGCAAAGCTCTTAAATCTCTTGGTTTTATCATCCAATTGGCAAATGACTTTCAACTAGAATCGTCGTTAAAAACACTTTTTTGTGCACTTGTGCGAGCCATTTTGTAATATGGAGCTGTAGTCTGGGACCTTCATACTGCTGATAATTCAAAACAGATTGAACGTATTCAACGCAGGTTTCTGCGATATGCTAGGTTCAGATTAAAAATTCCTTGTGAACCTCATAATTATATGCCAGTTGTTATTGGTCTTGGCTTAATCTCCTTAGCTGAGCATCGACGTATCGCTGGTAATACATTTTTGGCAGGGTTATTAAAGAATGACATCGATTCACCAATCCTTTTATCTTTAATATGTTTTAAAATCCCGTCCCATTCATCTCGTTCCACTCCTCCCTTTTATGATCCGCATTCCACCACAAATTATATGGCTAATGAACCTTTAAGGCGTCTCATGTCGATAGCCAATGCAGATCCTGCCTTTAACGATTTACTTTTAATTTTATGTAAAATATCTATGTTTTTACTTTTAGTTATTGTGATCATATATTAATATTGTTATCTCAAATGTTGTATGATAAAAGGGCTTTGACCGTATAATTATAATAAAAAAAAAAGCAATTGTAACAATTAATTCTTCTACCTTGAAGAGATTTTAAATTCAAAAAGTTGAGAGTATCAATATATCCAGAATATGGAGGCCTTATAATATTACATTTGAAGCAAATATATCTAAGAACGTTATTTTGGACGCCTTCGATTAGTTTAGAATGGCCAATATTATGAGATTCCCATATAATTGTGGCGTATTCCAATTGTGATCGAATAAATGACATGTATAAACATTCAAAAGTTATAGGGTCATTGAACTTAGAACAATTACGTTTTATTAGCCCAAAAATAGAAAGAGATTTGTTTTTTATAGATAGTACATGATGGTTAAATAAAAGTTTGGAGTCAAAAAGTATCCCAAGATTCTTAATTAATGAGCAACGCGATAGATTAAGGTTATAAAAGCTATATTTGTAAATAATAAGATTTTTTATCTTAAAAAATAAAATAGACTGACTTTTAGTAATATTTAATGACATGCTGTAATAGTGCATTTATTACCAATTGTAAAAACTATTTAAGTCTTTTTGAAGCAGATTAAAATCTGAAGGTGACTTCACGGGTTTAAATATTTTAGCGTCATCTGCTAATAATAGTATATTGAAATATTCAATCGAATAAACTATTTCATTTATAAATAGATTAAATAATAATAGGGATAAATGATCTAATTAAGGAACACCAGAAATCACATTAATCGGTTTGGAAATAAATTCTTTAAATATTACATGCTGAGTTTTTTAGATGAGAAATTAAGTGGAACCAAAATAATAATGGGTCGGTAAAACCAATATTTTTATTTTCATAACTAATAAACTATGATCAATCTTATCGAAAAATTTTTCGAAGTCTGTGTGTATTACGTTTATTTGCTCGCCTTTCGAAAGAGAGTCTAATAAGAAATGTTTGAAAAATATTAAATTAGTAACTATTGATCTCTGAGAGCGAAAACCATGTTGTTATGTTACAAGAATGTTTTTAAAGAGTGGAATTAGCTTAGAGTTAAAAATTTTAGAAAATAGTTTTGAAATAATATAGATCAAAAATATAGAACGGTAGTTAGAGATTAGATTTTTGTTACCTTTTTTAAAGAGAGTGTTAATAAACATAGACTTCCATACTGTAGGAAAATATCCATCTTTCAACGAAATACAAAATAAATATTGAATTGGATGCGAAACAATAAATCGGCAATTATATAAGAAAATCGGAAATAAGCCATCTGGTCCAATAACAGTATTTTTTTTTAAGATATTTAACTCAGAAAATACATCGAGTAGATTAATTTCACAAATAGAGATTGGGTCAAATGATTCGTGAATTAGATAAGAATAAAAAGTGTTTGATAAATTAGTATTATTTTTTTTTTTATAGACAGAAGAGAAATATAGACTAAATTATTCAACTATACTTTGAGTATTATCGGCTAAATTACCATTGAAGGATAAAAAATTGGGAAAACATGAAGAAGATCTTATATTTTTTATAAATACCAAAATCTATTTGGATTGGTTTTAAGGGAGTTTTGGGTGAAATTTAAATAAGTAGAATAATCAACTTTACTTTGGATTTTCCATTGTGTACGAAGAGAAGAGAAGTTAAGATAGTCTTGATATATGTTAGATTTTTAATAGAGTGGGTGTGCAATATTTTTATTTTTAATTAAAGACTTTAATTTACTTGAAAACCAAGTGGGAAATTTATTGCTGAATTTCTTTTATTTTTTTTTTTTTGGAATATACGAGTTAATAGAAAATAACAGAATAGAATAAAATTGTTCTACATTTACGTCAATATCTTTATTTGAACGGAAAACAACCGTCCAATCTATAGAACCAATAAAAGAATGAATAGCAATATAATCGCCATTTCTTCAATCAAAAGAGACCTCTGTAAATGGAGAATGTGAATTATTATTGTGTAATGTGTAGCTTAAATTTAAAGGAGAATTATAATTATCGATAGGAAGAACAGAATCGGAATGACGACTAACTTGAGTAGAAAAAGAATTTGTTAAAACGAAATAAAGCATTGTATTTTTATGGTTAGGGTTATAATTTATTTGCAGTAAGTTTAAAAGACATAATGTTTCAAAAAAAAATATTCTCAGAGGAAGTAATATTAAAATTTAATAACCTTTTATTTAGAGATGGTAAGTTAAAATCGCCAAATAATAATCTTTCTGTATCAAAATAAGTTGACAAAAGATTTTCCATAACATTGAAATATTCAATATATAAATTAGAATTAGAACCTGGAGGGAAGTAGATAGAACCAATTATAATTTTTTTTGAGAATTCAAATTTAATTAAAACAAAACATTTCTCTAAAGAATTTACAAAAATATCTAATTTTATAGATACATAGTTATCACTTAAAGCAATTAGAACTCCACCCTCTCTAGAAAGAGAGCTGTTAAGAGGGCATCTATCACATCTAAAGACAGGAAAATTATGAAATCCAAGTTCCGAAGAATGAGCATTATTATTATATAACCATGTTTCAGTAAAAAAATTCAATAAATGCGTCCGAATCAAAAAGTGGTAAGTGCATTTTAAGTGTATCAAATTTAGTGTTGAGGAGGCCTCTAACATTCTGATAGTAACATTTAAAAACAGAACAACTAGAATTAATTAGTTTTTTGGATTGATAATTGTAGGAGTACCTTTAAAATATCTGATTATTAAATCAGGTTCGCCATTTGATCTGCGACGTAGAAGCTCTTGACGAAGATTGAACATAAAATCACGGTGCAATTTTGTACGGTCGGAAGAAACACGCAAGTCTTTCCAATTAATGCTGGATTTTTATTTGTGTTGAGAAGAAAAAATAGAGTAAACACGGCTTTGAGTGTCAAAACATAATTTAATTGGTCTTGATTTACTGGAGTCATTATTATTTTTTTTTTTTTGTCATCTCGGCGTAGTAATAACACCGGAGTAACATATATCTATCGACCCAGAGTCTTAGTTTCTTTTTTTTTTATCAATCTCTTGCCTGTACAAAAACTTAGTATTCATACATCACGCGTGTTCGTAATAAACGACCACGGGCAATTTTTCTAACCAAAAAAACCCGCAGTTCTTTTTTTGGCGTTGTTTCGTATTACAAATGAGAGTGATTAAGAAGAGTAACTCTCAAAGATTTGTATTGTTCGTGACTCACGTGCAGTTCTTAATACCCTTGAGCACAATCTATAAACGCCGATATTAATTAGGTACGGATACATTTTTTAGTTCACAATATGGATAATACCAGACACACAGTAATATCAGTTGCATTGGAGTACAAACAACACAAAACGGCGATCAATAAATTAATTTATTCAGTCATACAATAAGAACATAAACAAAAAATAATCTTGTTCCGAAAGGAAAGTAGTAACCTAGAGTTCAAGAATTGTGATAATATAAAGAAAATAATTATTTTTCTTTCAATCGATTTCACAAATAACTATCTAGTATTTAAAGTTTTATAGTCGTATGTGAAATATAATGAATAATAAAATCGTTATTTTTATAAGGCAGTCGTAATTTATACACTCCTTTGGAAACATGTCATCTGTCATGTCATTTGCAGAAATGTAATAAATTGATTCATATAAATTAATTGATAATTATTAATAAATAATCATATTTCATTAATTTGTTATTATATGCTATTAATATTAAATTATTTATTACATTTTAAATATTTTGGTAAATAACTCTATTGTCTTAAATAAAATCACAAATAAAAATAAACTAATAATCAATATTTAACTAAATGAGAAAAATAAATTTCAAGAAACTCCACTTGAACTATTCACATTTAATTTATTAACCTATCTACACTATTTACTTAAATATTCTTCAACACTACTGTTCACCATTAGTGCTACTTTGAAATGTTTGTACTTCTCAACCTATTTTATCACATCTCTATTAAACTTCATTCCTTGCTAATCCCTATTCAATCTTTAATCCCGTTCCCAAAACCATACTCTATAATCTGTTTTACCCTTACTAATCCTAAATCATTTCAACTTGAGAGTTTCTCTTCACTCTTCCAATATACCGTGAACATTCTCACGATTCTCTCTGAATAACACCATATCATCTACAAACAACATGTATTATAGTACATCCCAAAGTATTTAATTTGTTGTTTAATCGATTTCTAGAATAAATAAAGACGATAGCAATGTTGAAGTTTAATGCACTTCTACCTTGATTGTAAAATCCTTAGTTTAAACATAAAATCTCCTATTTTTAAATATTAGCAATTCATAAAAGTCCTTTATTATATTAATGTACTTATTTTATAACCCTTATTTAATTATTGACTAATCGTTTTATGAACTTTATCATTCTTACGAATAGTAATCTGAATTTTTTTTCTTCCCTCAGCCATCTTGTACACTGTTTTACACTTTCTTCCTAATGTCACATCAACAACTCATATTTCTCTAATTTAGATTTAGTCACAGTAAATTTTGATGCTTTACAATACATTTTATATCCTAACCAATAATTTCACCCTCTTTTTTCTCCCATTCCACTATTTTATTTCTTTGGTATTATCTCTATTACTTCTATAGCTACCACACTATTTATTATTCCTTTAGTATATACGAACTCCCACCGACAAACTGTTTAGCTAAATCATTAACACTCTTAAATACATTTTTACATTATTCAATAATGTTCCCTCAAGTTTTATTCTTATATCCGCCACTGCTCTTATGTTTTTTTTTTTTTTACTTAACATAATTGAAAAACTACTTATTACAATAAACTATATAGTAAAAAAAATTCATTGATAATTTGAATATTACTTATTAATAAATAATAATATAATATTTACAATATTCATTAATTTTTAATGTTTCTGCTTCATCTGAATCATAGAAAATTTTAATTTTTAGAATATAAATTTAACATAAATAATAAATTATGGTATAATAATAATATAATGTAAAGGGACTGAACCGCACTTTCAACGTACAAAAAGAAAAGTTCTTTTTTTATACCAATAATCACGTAAAATATTATAGCACATGACAAGGCCGAGTGATACAACTCGAACGCATGACAATGAGTGCGGGTATCATGAGAAATTAGATAGTGATAGTACTATAGATATTAAAAGGGATGTTGTTAGTTGCCAAGAAACAGAACACTGGATTTTTCAGTAAATTAGTTGGGTCAGACGTTGGTAGGCACTAGTATGAAATATTTGCCAATTAGTGAGACAATCAGAAAATGTAATCATTCAAATACCTCCCATGAGGTAAGGAAGGGACAGAATCTCAAGGATGATTATAAATTAATTAATATTTTTTCTTTCCAAATATTCTCTCCCCAAATCGTTTTGCCAATACAGACCGAGAATAGGGGAAATGTTATCAGGAAATATTTATGTCTACCTTATTGTACGGTATTGGGTATATACTTGCCACATTTACTATCATCAACTCATCATCTCATATTTCTCTAATTTAGATTTAGTCTAAGCAAATTTTGTTACTTTACAATACATCTTATATCCTACCCAATCATTTCACTCTCTTATTTTCTCCCATTCAATAGTACTATATCTTTAGTATTATCTCTATTACTTCTATAGCTACCATCTTGTTTCCTTATCTATTAATATAATATCCCAACTCCCACTGATAAATTGTTTGGCTAAATCAAAAACACTCTTAAATACAATTTCGCATTATGCCTTAATTTTTAGACCTCGCCACACACACCAGTCTTTGTTATCAAAATCATATACCTTATCTCCATCACCATATTCTCATAATATTCTCTCATTCTGGAACTATTTGAATTATGTAATTTAATTCTTGACAAAACACTATCTTTTTGATATCCTTACAGTTCACATAAAAAGCATCTATATTAACTATATACAATACCTAATATTCTGAAATTAATTTTTTTTTAAATTAATCTATCACTGTTCCTGTTTTGCTGTATATGATATACTTAATCTGACACTATTTCTAGAAGTTTCATCTAAAGTTTTATTGTATACAATTAATTGGATTTAATTTATAGAAAAAATTATGTTGTTTTTAAAAATTGACCAAATTTAATATTGCACTAATAGAAATTTGATATAGATACACATTTTAGACACCGATTTATTTCTTCAAACAATTTTTGACTCTTTAAAAGTTAAACTTCTAAAGAATTAAATTATAAATAAAAAGAATATTGCTAACTACGGTGTATAAGTACTCCATATACAATATATACAATAGAATATCCCCTCCAAAAATGATATAGAATGAATATTCCCACGAATTTTCACTACAGGATCCTAAGCTATGTTTATATTATATATAATATAATATTGGTTAACTTATCAACTAATTAATCTATTGATTAATAATTATTACTATTGTATTTTGTACTTTATCGTTACGAAAATCTTAGTTTAACTTATTTATTTTATTGTTGCGGAATTGCATTAGTCCGATTTTTCTGAAATGAATAACCAAACAGTGTTGGACTTTTTAATAGTACAACTTTTAAAGGGCTTTATTTTATTAAAAATAACGTTGTTGCCTACGTTGTTCAAGCATTCTCTTTACAAAAGAGAACACACGCTAGTTAGTATCAGTAAGAATTAATGATATTCTAAATTACTATAATTTGTATACTAAACAAATACTCAAAAAACATCAATAGTAAAAAGAGTTAAAATATTATTTATGTTTTTATTTTCTTTTGAAATAATAGGCCCATTGTAATGATTGCCCCTTAGGCATTTTTCCTAAGATCCACCACTACTCTCATCTTTTTCTTATATACAAAATGATTCAAAAACTACGTATTAAAATAATCCATCTGGTAAAAGAAAACATCTATTATTAGAATATTAATTATGAATAAATAATAGTAAAATTATTACAATCTTCTTCAAGTAGTTTTATTTCTTCATTATCTAAATCATAGACAATTTTAATTATTAGAAAATTAATTGAACACAAATAATAAATAATGATATAATAATAATAATAATAATTTTATAATATAATGCCATTGATTCGCAGTTTCAACGTACTCATATTTATTTTTCTGGACAAATCATCACGTATAATATTACAGCACTTGAATAACGACGAGTAATACAACACACATGCATGATAACGAGTGCGGGTAACATGAAGAAGTCGACAAGAGGTGGTTCCGCAGAGAGTAAATGGGGTGATGTTTGTCACCATGGAACAGAACACCGAGGAAATCGGTCTTGCAGGACGTTAGTACCCATAGATATGAAATACGCAATAAATATTACACCGATGACGTCGCCACCTTCAACATAAAAATAGACTCCCTCTGACACACACTGAGAGCACACAGAAGCATATAATTTTCTCTTAGGAACCCTACCATTCTTACGAATATTATCAGTTTATTTTCTTCCCTCAACCAGCTATTACACTTTTTTTACTCTTCGATTTTTCCTTATGTCACAACAACAATTTATTTATCCCTAATTTAGATTTAGTCACTGAAAATTTTGTAAATTTACAAAACCTGTCATATCCTTTGAAAACATTTCCCATTCAACTCTGTTATTACTTTCGAATTACTCTATTACTTTTATAGCCACCACTATGTTTACATATCATTTAGTATACTATCCTGTTTCCAACAACAAATTATTTAGATAAATTCATAACAATCTATGATTTATTTTTCTTATTGTTCGTTAAAATTTTATTCTCGAAGCACACTTCAGTCCTTTATAACTTCTTTGTAAATACTTTTTCATTTTCTCTAGTTCACTTCCATCATATAATAATAGGTTTTTTAAATTAATTTTATTTGGGTGATCCTAATTTTTCCTACACTATATTAGCAGAATCTTTATCTACTGTTGTCTTATTATACTGTCACTATAGATTACCTTACGGTTTTTACATTATTTTAAACTCCATGTCCTCCATATAAAATACTAAACTGTGTTCCTCTACTTTTACTTGTTATATAATACAATGCTCTCTTCCTAACAAATTTAACACCATCGCTGATTCGTATGCTGAGGCAAAATGAAGTACTTTATCTCTGTCTTTATTTCACTTTTTAAAATAATAAATTTAGTAAAAACATTAAATAGATTATTAATTATGAATAAACAATAGTATTATAATTACATTTTTCTTTAATTGTTTTGAAATCTGCGTCATCTGCATAAATAATAATTATAATATCAATTTATTACTAATAATAAATAATTATATAGTATAATAATAATATGATGTAACGTGGACTCAACCTCAGTTTCAATGTAAAGGGTATACAAAAACTACTTGCACTTTTCCGTCTACTTGTATACGTTATATTTTGCTATACTCTCTTCCTAAAATATTAATCAGGATCGCTGATTCATTCTAAAACCTTATTTCTCTTTTTAAAATAATTCATTTAGTAAATAAAAAAAGAACAACGATAAATTGAATATTAATTATGTATAAACAATACTATAATAATTACATTTTTTTTCCATTTCTTCCCAATATGAGTTATCTGCATAAATAATAATAAGAATATCAATTTAATACCAATAATAAATAATTATATAGATATAATTATAATATGATGCAAGGAAATCCAACCTCAGTTTCAATGTAATGCGTACATATAAAAAAATGGACATTATTCATACCCAAACATCATGTAAAATATTGTAGTACAAATATCATCTTAATTGTGCTGTGATCAGATGATTCTCTAAGGTTCACCAAGTTCCACATTGACGCCGCCTATATCCGTTCGATAATAAAAACATCGTCATATGGCCGCGGCCCCTGTGTTACCTATCAGAACTGGTAGATCACAGGACGCGTTACCGCAGCGCACCCAACACAACCGACGGCGGATGTGCCAACGGCCAAACGGTTATCGGGTTCTTTCTCGCAGAGATGGAACTAATCGTTAATTTTGTTGAACTAGTTCATAGTTCATTATTCATTAAATTGAATAAGTTCATTAAACGCGTTGTTTTCCTTACATATCATTAATATCCTTCAATGGTTAATTATAATACCTAGGTGTTTTAATTTTTATCTATAGCCTATCATTATTTTTATTTATTTTCAACACTATGCGTTCAGTTCGTTCGTCTGTTCGTAACTTCTTTTCGTTTAAATATTCTTGTCGTAATCAATTGTTCATTTGTTTATGTCGTTCAATATTAAACTAGTTAAATTGAATTTGTCAATGATTAATGAACCGTTCACAATATCAGATCGTTCATTTAACTAGTTCGTTTACGAACTACACATCTCTACTCTCTTGGCTATTATTGATTTCCAAAACACCACCTGTACTTTTCCCTCTTATTGTATACGTTATATTATGCTATACTCTCTTTCTAAAATATTAATCACGATCGCTGATTGATTCTAAAACCTTATTCCTATTTTTAAAATAATTCATAAAATAAAAAAATAAAAAGAACAACAATAAATTGAATATTAATTATGTATAAACAATAGTAAAATAATTACATATTTCTTTAATTTTTATGAAATCTGCGTCATCTGCATAAATAATAATTATAATATCAATTTAATACTAATAATAAATAATTATATAGTTATAATAATATTATGATGTAACGAGACTCAACCTCAGTTTCAATGTAAAGGGTATATAAAAACAAATGGTTATTTTTCATACTCAATAATCTTGTAAAATGTCATAGCACAAATATCATATTCATTTTAATGGCCGTTAGATGATATAATACATCGTCAGATCGCCGGGGCCCCTCCATTGCCTATCAGAACTGGTAGATCGCGCGACGCGTTGCCGCATCACGGCCATCACAACCGATGCAGGTTGTGCCAACGGCCAAACAGTTATCGAGTTGTCTCTCGTAGAGATGGAATTAATCATTCATTTTGATGAACTAGTTCATCGTTCATCATTCATTAAATTGAATAAATTCATTGAGCGAATTGTATTCCTTACATATCTTTAATATCCTTCAATCATTAATTATAAAACCTAGGATTTTTAATCTTTATCTATAGCATATCATTAATTTATTTATCTTCAACAATATTCGTTCAGTTCGTAACTTCATTTCGTTTAAATATTCTTATCGTAATTAATTTTTTATTTGTCCATGTCGTTCAATATTAAACTAGTTGGATTGAATTTGTGAACGATTAATGAACCGTTCACAATATCAGATGGTTCATTTAACTAGTTCGTTTATGAACTACACATCTCTACTCTCTTGTCTATTATTGATCTCCTAAAACTACTTGCACTTTTCCGTCTACTTGTATACGTTATATTTTGCTATACTCTCTTCCTAAAATATTAATCATGATCGCTGATTCATTCTAAAACCTTATTTCTCTTTTTAAAATAATTCATTTAGTAAACAAAAAAAAGAACAACGATAAATTGAATATTAATTATGTATAAACAATAGTATAATAATTACAATTTTTTTCAATTTCTTCCCAATATGGGTCATCTGCATAAATAATAATAAGAATATCAATTTAATACCAATAATAAATAATTATATAGATATAATTATAATATGATGTAACGAAATCCAATCTCAGTTTCAATGTAAAGCGTACATATAAAAAAATGGACATTATTCATACCCAAACATCACATGTAAAATATTGTAGTACAAATATCATCTTAATTGTGCTGTGATCAGATGATTCTGTAAGGTTTACCAAATTCCACATTGATGCCGCCTATGTCCGTTCGATGATAAAAACATCGTCACATGGCCGCGGCCCCTGTGTTACCTATCAGAACTGTTAGATCACAGGACGCGTTACCGCAACGCGCCCATCACAACCGACGCCGGATGTGCCAACGGCCAAACGGTTATCGAGTTCTCTCTCGCAGAGATGGATTTAATCGTTCATTTTGTTGAACTAGTTCATCAATCATCATTCATTAAATTGAATAAGACCATTGAACGAATTGTATTCCTTACATATCGTTAATATCCTTCAATCGTTAATTATAAAACCTAGTATTTTTAATCTTTATCTATAGCAAATCATTAATTTATTTATTTTCAACACTATTCGTTCAGTTGGTTCGTCTGTTCGTAACTTCATTAAATTTAAATATTCTTGTCGTAATCAATTGTTCATTTGTCCATGTCGTTCAATATTAAACTAGTTCAATTTAATTTTTGAACCATTAATGATCCGTTCACAATATCAGAACTTTCATTAAACTAGTTCGTTTATGAACTACATATCTATAATTTCTTGTCAATTAATGCTCTCTCAAACACCACATATTTTTTTACGCTGCTCAAATGAACATTCTCTGAATCTTCTTCTCCTTCGCCTTCTCTCCCAACTATTTGGGTTAGGTCACCCTGGTCCTACACTTCCATTTAACTCTCTATTTATCTATTCTCTATTTATGTTTTAAAGCCGTTAAAAAATTACTTTGAAAAGTTTAAGGAAACAAGAAATTACAAATGACCGGATAAAAATCGTTTCCAATTTTTTAAAGTAAATGCTTCTTGGAATCGACCATTTTTTACTTCTCATATCTGGATGCCAGCTTTAATCCAATTTTAATTCTCATAAATAAGTAATTATACTATAAATAGGCTTTTAAATTTCTTTTATACACTTTTATCAATTTATGACTACTCGTTCTGTGTTACCAAACTTTTCTGTCTTATCCTTAAAACGAGTTCGAATTGGCATATATCTTTATAATTATTGTAATATTAAAAAAATTAAAAGTAAATAGTAAACTATAAAATAAATAGGTACAATAGTTTAAAAATATACTAAAATATACTTATATACAAATAAAAATTAAAAATTGAAATGAATACAGAGTATACAGATTAGTATAATGTTACAATTGGCTGAGAAGTAAGAATCAATACCATCGACGAATACTTATAAAACTCTTAGTTATCTTAAATTGTACTTTATAAAATCTGTAAAAATATGTACCTGTATAAAATTATTAGAAAAGACCAAATACCATATTATATGTACTATCAAAATGTGAATTCCATGTAATAAATATCAATATCATAATTATATAATTATTATTATAATGCATTAATAGGTACTAGCGTGATTATAAAAAATGCTTAAATTAATATGAATAATAATGCAAAGTATTGTAACGATTACATATTACTCTTGAATATATATATTTATTTATATATCGTACATCGGTGAAGGATATTAGACCAAGACACCTTCTAGTCAAAAAAAGCGGTTTCCGGACGCTACCACCTAGAGAAACCGAGGAATCCTAAGCGGATGATGTAATGTCGGGCGTTAATCGAGACCATATTGTAAACTTCATTGACATAACACAATAGAGTTTCTATCAATTTCTTATCTTAGCACGGATATCTTGTTTATTCAAAGGTTTACTACAACTAGCCATGAAATAATATATTTAAATCCACGTTGGGTATATATGTAAAATCTACTATTTAATACTTGACTATATCGCCTATATTGAAATCAATTAAATTTAGTGTGTTCTGAGTATATATGTATCCTAATCATTTTTCTATAAAAATTTTAATTTTTTTTATTCACAAGTATATCGTCGTAGGCTAATAACACGATGATTAGTCTAAATGTGTGTACACCGTAATATGGTGTAATATAATGTTTTGGCATATAAGTCGTGCACATCGAGTCTGAAGTCGGTTTGTACGTAAGGCTTACCCAGATACGCAATTTAATTCCGTCGGGAAAAGGTTTTGGAAATAGATACGCTAGAAATGAATAAAATAAATGATGATATCAAGTAAAGCATGAAGCCCGAGAAAGACTTTTATTATAAATCGAAAGAGAAAAATACAATATAAAAAAACAAATAACAACATTAGACTGGAGTACGAGAAAAATAGAGGCAGATGTATATCCGTGCCGTACGAGACCAGCGATTTTTGTGGAACGTGGTGTTCGTTCAGTGGTCGTAGGTGTGGAGAGAACGAAAACGATCGGCCGTGTCGCCGAATCGTCCGTTTGAAGGTACGAGACGTACGGAAGGGATGAGATCATGGAAGAACAAGGAACATAAATATAAATCAATATAATTCACAATACAATGAGTAAAAAATTATATAACACAAAAATGGTACTCTTTTGATACTCTGTTTGATGATGGTACACGTCATATCACCATAATGTCATCAACTCAGTAAATGAGTCCAAGTTGTGTTATATCGCATATTTACAACGAGCAAATCAAATCATTCGATAATCAATTTTAAGATTATGACGAATCGACGAAAGTTACAAATGTAAAGATAACCGTCGTCATAGACTTGTATTTGAGGCCAGTGTAATAGTATTAATAAATGTTGTTTAAACAAAACGATAAGCACGTATACAAGGTAGTAGGAAAATACCGATTTATCAGATATACATTTAATGTGTTTAAATATTAATATTATTTTAAATATTAGAATAGTATTAAAAATTGTCTTATACTCAAATTCAATCTATAAATTATATATACAAAGTTAATACTATACCAGTATACTCGTACAATACTGATAACGGTTATATGATAGCGTTTTACTTTTTAGATAACGATTATTTTTTACCGCTTTAAATAGAAATTCATTGCAATGATCATGAAATCCCCTCCAAAAATGATATAGAATGAATATTCCCACGAATTTTCACTACAGGATCCTAAGCTATGTTTATATTATATATAATATAATATTGGTTAACTTATTAACTAATTAATCTATTGATTAATAATTATTATTATTGTATTTTGTACTTTATCGTTACGAAAATCTTAGTTAACTTATTTATTTTATTGTTGCGGAATTGCATTAGTCCGATTTTTCTGAAATGAATAACCAAACAGTGTTGGACTTTTTAATACTACAACTTTTAAAGGGCTTTATTTTATTAAAAATAACGTTGTTGCCTACGTTGTTCAAGCATTCTCTTTACAAAAGAGAACACACGCTAGTTAGTATCAGTAAGTATTAATGATATTCTAAATTACTATAATTTGTATACTAAACAAATACTCAAAAAACATCAATAGTAAAAAGAGTTAAAATATTTTTTTTTTTTTTTTTTTTCTTTTGAAATAATAGGCCCATTTTAATGATTGCCCCTTAGGTATTTTTCCTTAGATCCGCCACTACTCTCATTTTTTTCTTATACTTAAATAATTTAAAAACTACATATTAAAATAATCCATCTTGTAAAAAAAAACACGCGGATTATTAGAATATAATTTGAATAAGTAATAGTAAAATAATTACAATCTTCTTCAGGTTGATTTTTTTCTGCATTATCTGAATCATAGACAATTTTAATTATTAGAAAATTAATTGAACACAAATAATAAATAATGATAAAATAATAATAATAATTTTATAATATAATGGCATTGAATAGTAGTTTCAACGTACACATTACTTAAAGAAAAATAAATAAAAAAACAAATACTCAAAATATATCGTTACTAAAAAGAGTTAAAATTAATATTTACTCCTAGTTTTAGATGTTAAAATTTTTTTTTTAAATAATGGGCTATCTGTAATGATTGGCCCCTAGGCATTTTTCCTTAGATCCGCCACTACTCTCATCTTTTTCTTATATTCAAAATGATTTAAAAACTACATATTAAAATAATCCATCTTGTAAAAAAAACACGCGGATTATTAGAATATAATTTGAATAAGTAATAGTAAAATAATTACAATCTTCTTCAAGTTGATCTTTTTTTGCTCTATCTGAATCATAGACAATTTCAATTATTAGAAAATTATTTGAACACAAATAATAAATAATGATATAATAATAATAATAATTTTATAATATAATGGCATTGAACTGCAGTTTCAACGTACTCATAGTTATTTTTCTGGACAAATCATCACGTATAATATTAAAGCACTTGAATAGGACGAGCAATACAACACACATGCATGACAACGAGTGCGGGTAACATGAAGAAGTCGACAAGAGGTGGTACCGCAGAGAGTAAATGGGGTGTTGTTTGTCACCATGGTACAGTACACCCAGGAAATCGGTCTTGCCGGACGTTAGTACCCACAGAAATGAAATACGCAATAAATATTACACCGATGATGTCGCCACCTTCAACATAAAAATAGACTCCCTCTGACACACACTGAGAGCACACAGAAGCATATAATTTTCTCTTAGGAACCCTACCATTCTTACGAATATTATCAGTTTATTTTCTTCCCTCAACCAGCTATTACACTTTTTTTACTCTTCGATTTTTCCTTATGTCACAACAACAATTTATATAACCCTAATTTAGATTTAGTCACTGAAAATTTTGTAAATTTACAAAACCTGTCATATCCTTTGAAAACATTTCACATTCAACTCTGTTATTACTTTCGTATTACTCTATTACTTCTATAGCCACCACCGTGTTTACATATCAACTAGTATACTATCCCGTTTCCAACAACAAATTATTTAGATAAATTCATAACAATCTATGATTTATTTTTCTTATTGTTCGGTACTATTTTATTCTCGAAGCACACTTCAGTCCTTTATAACTTCTTTGTAAATACTTTTTCATTTTCTCTAGTTCACTTCCATCATATAATAATAGGTTTTTTCAATTAATTTTATTTGGGTGATCCTAATTTTTCCTACACTATATTACCAGAATCTTTATCTACTGTTGTCTTATTATACTGTCACTATAGATTACCTTACACTTTTTACATTATTTTAAACTCCATGTCCTCCATATAAAATACTAAACTGTGTTCCTCTACTTTTACTTGTTATATATTACAATGCTCTCTTCCTAACAAATTTAACGCCATAGCTGATTCGTATGCTGAGGCAAAATGAATTACTTTATCTCTGTCTTTATTTCACTTTTTAAAATAATAAATTTAGTAAAGACATTAAATAGATTATTAATTATGAATAAACAATAGTATTATAATTACATTTTACTTTATATTTTTTCAAATGTGCTTCATCTGCATAAATAATAATTATAATATCAATTTAATACTAATATTAAATAATTATATAGTTATTTTAATAATATGATGTAACGGGACTCAACCTCAGTTTCAATGTAAAGGGTATATAAAAACAAATGGTTTTTTTTCATACTCAATAATCATGTAAAATATGAAAGCACAAATATCATATTCATTTTAATGGCCGTTAGATGATATAATACATCGTCAGATGGCCGCGGCCCCTCCATTGCCTGTCAGAACTGGTAGACCGCGGGACGCATTGCAGCATCGCGGCCATCACAACCAATGCAGGTTGTGCCAACGGCCAAAAGGTTATCGAGTTTTCTATCGTAGAGGTGGGATTAATCATTCATTTTGTTGAACTAGTTCATCGTTCATCATTCATTAAATTGAATAAGTATATTGAGCGAATTGTATTCCTTACATATCGATAATATCCTTCAATCATTAATTATAAAACCTAGGATTTTTAATCTTTATCTATAGCATATGATTAATTTATTTATTTTCAACACTATTCGTTCAGTTCGTAACTTCATTTCGTTTAAATATTCTTATCGTAATCAAATTTTTATTTGTCCATGTCGTTCAATATTAAACTAGTTGGATTGAACTTGTGAACGATTAATGAACCGTTCACAATATCAGATGGTTCATTTAACTAGTTCGTTTATGAACTACATATCTCTACTCTCTTGTCAATTATTGATCTCCTAAAACCACTTGCACTTTTCCGTCTACTTGTATACGTTATATTTTGCTATACTCTCTTCCTAAAATATTAATCATGATCGCTGATTCATTCTAAAACCTTATTTCTCTTTTTAA
>JAIPRL010008842.1:0-19239 GCA_025469235.1 Pemphigus obesinymphae | reverse complement strand
TATGCGGGGCTTACACACACTAATATTAATTTACACACGCACACACATACACGGCATTTTCACATTGTTCAAAAATTGCCTATACAATAACCCCTTAAAACACGCCCGCAGAGAGCCGCCTTAATACCTTTAGGCGGATCTCAGCGGGTTAATTTTAAGGGGCCGTTTATAGGCAATTTTCAAACAATATAGTCGTCAGCGTGTGTACGAGTGTAATTTAATTTTAGTGTGTAACATTGCCGCATTGCGCACACTGATAACGTACGCGTAGGCACCTGGCACACGTGTGTAAATGATATTCGACGTTTCATGAATTTCTTCTAAATTTTATTCAAGGGTCCATGTTTTGTCCATCGTAGATCCCATCTGTTGTAAAATCTGATTTGGATTTGGAAAACAAATTTTAATTTATCAATAAGTTAACTTTTAATCGACTTTTTAATTTTTCAATTTTTTTATATCCGATATTTTAATATTTATTCATTTTTAATTTTATAAAACAATTTTAAAGAATAATTATTAATAAGAAAAAAAGTATTAAAAGTAAAAAAAGTCGATCAAAATTAGTTGTCAACAAATTGAAATTAGTTTTTAAAATCTTTATATGACTATTAATCATTAGCTATGATAAACAATAACCATGTTTTTTAGTATATATAACTCATCCTCCAGTTTGCTTACATGTACATTTAGTTGCCTATATAAAACTCCTTAAAATAAACGACGTCAAACCACGTAATAAATTGGATTTAGAATTTTAATTTAAAAACTTTCTAATATTAATTTTGAAAAAATATAAATATTTATCAATACACAAAAGTCAAAATCCACAATAAAAATAATACTGACATGGAACCACTTTTTACTTTTAAAATAGGTACATTGAAATATTTTTCAATAAACTGTTGAATTTTAATGTTTCTTAAAAATGCCTGTATGGAACCTTTTAAAAAACTGACATCTTTTTAAGAGGACGACACATACAATTTTTAAAGGATTTTGTATTTTGCAATTTTTGTGAATTTCAAGAAAAATAAAAATCCAACAATTTAAAAATATTTTAATATATTTTAAAAGTAGTTTAAAAATATTCCAGTCTTAATATCACTTTTATTAGCGTGTAATAATAATATTGCTCAAGAAACTATGATATACTTACCTTCATACTTCAAGTTTTATACCTTTCAAAATGATCGTAGATCATTAATATTGGCACCAAATAAAAGAAGAATTTTCTAGCTTTTGATAGAGGATTTATTTTTTTTAAAGTATTTTACATCCTTAAAAGAGTCAACATTTTACAATTTTCAATTGTTTATGCAAAACACTAATATCAAATATTTAGTAAATGTTTTCAGCTTATTATTTATATAAAAAATATTTATCTACAATTATTCTATCCAATATAATACCTAAAGTACGAAACTATGATTTTACGAACTACTTTTCGGGGTGTGGGTGTAACTATAATATTTTATTTGATAAAATAATTTTAATTTTAGAATTCAAAGGGTAAAATTATAGCATCATGGATATGTTGTTATTGTATTTAAATTAATTAATATTTCTATGAAGATTACTGATTAGTGAAAGACAGTATCGAATTTGTATTAACATTGTCAACTATCTTTTAACATTTTTTTGTGGTTATACAAAATATAGAATACTATGTAATTTTCAGAAATGTAAAATTCGAATTTCCAAAATCAATTAATTTTATACTGCAGGCACTACCACGAAAAAATAAAACAGATTTGAAGAATCACAACAGAAGAAAAAAAGGTTTGTTACAAAAAAGTTATGGTAGTGACAAATAATTACAAATGATATTATATACCTAATTTCTAAAAAGATTTATATTGAAATTGAAATCAGGGTGCGATGAACCTAATATTATTGTAAGTCATTTTATTTGTTAATAATAAATTGCCAAAATAATATCAATACAAATTATGAGATACGTAGGAATGTGATATCCTAAAATTGAATAGGACATTTTTGAAATAGATTTACATTTCGAGCACTGATAATAATTACTATAACCGTTTGCCTATATAATACCTTTGCATAATATACCTAATAAATATAGTATTTATAACACATTTCATCTATACGCATAAAATATATGATGTAGGTACCACGTCCTACGTACAGTTAGTATAGGTATGTGATACGTGATCGCAAGCAATTATATTATATTGTACAGGTATAAATAATTATAGTCTTTAGTCGTTTTAAATGAATAATTTATAATAAATAATCAAGTATGTACAAAAATAAATTACAAGGGGTCAAAAAAATAACAGAAAAAATTACAAATAAATAAATATAATATAGAGAAGATATTCGATATATAGGTAAATATTATGTATACAAATAATAATATGTTTACAAGCAATGTAATATATATATATATATTTATATATGTATATATTTACTATATTATATTAGAATTTCGTGATCTGTTCGATAATTCCGGTGGTAAAAAAAAAAAAAAAAAAAAAAAAACTTTACACTTCGAAGCGATCGAAAATAATTATTAGTTAGGTACCGTAAAATAAAAACTACGTCTACGAAACACAGCACGAATAGATTTTCATGAATACATTCAATATATATAGGTAGCCCGTTATTCATATCACAGAAACAAACCATAAAACTAAAAATAATTGATTTTACGACCACAAACATAATGTTTGAATGTTTGAATAATATATATTATAGGTATAACACAATTGGTTATATTATTATAAATGAGGTGGTTTACGAAAAATTGTTTTGAATGTTTTGATAAAAATCCGTTTTTGTGCAATGAATTACAAAAAATAGTACCTATGTTTATATATTATAATATATATACTATATAGGTATTAAAATAGACGAGCAAAAGTCTGGAGAGAAAAATAAACGTAGAAATCGTATATTTCCATAATAACATGCATTATAATATAATATTATTATAATAAAAATAATAAAATCAATATAATAATATGTGGGTAGTACCAATAAAAAAAAAAAAAAAAAAAAAATAATACACGACCATTTACATTTAAACATTTGAATAAAATAATATTACCTATTATAGGTATAGGTCGGGAAACCGTCATTAGACTGTATATTTTATTGTCTGTCTGTGTATTATAGTATGTACTCGTACTTCATACTCATAACGATATGATATGTATGTATGCACGTTCACGATTCGTTGGGCGATTCTTTATTTATTTATTTATTTATTTATTTATTTATGGTATTCTCTTCTTTTACAAAATATATATAAACAAAAAAAATTCGAACGAATGTCATGCGCGTTTTGTCGAAACGATAAATTTGAAACTTTCCATACGAGTACTGTGATATTGGTATCCGGACACGGTTGTGTTGGTGGTATTCGGCGAGTTAGCCGGGCGTTTCCGTTGTTCGGTTCGAATTCCCCGCCCGCGCAGTCGCCGAACATTACAGGTTTCCCCCCCCCACCCGAATGAGCTTGTGCGGGGCGCCATTCATTGGTTCAGCAGCGTGTTGGTTACCTCCGAGATGGACAGCAGAGGACTGCAGTCCTGTGATTTAACCGGGACTGAGACGGGCTCGGATACTGCGCCGGCGCCGGCATTACAGCGGTTTGGTGGTGAGCAGTGTGATTGTACAGCTGATGATAGTTGTTGTGGTGGTACGGATCGTGATGATAGGCATCGACCATGCTGCTGCTGCTGCTGCTGCTGTTGCTGCTGCTGCTGCTGCTGTTGTTGTTGTTGTTGTTGTTGTTGTTGTTGTTGTTGTTGTTGTTGGTGTTGGTGTTGATGGTGGTGTTGATGCTGCTGTTGCTGTTGCTGCTGCTGCTGTAAAACGGAAAAATCAACACACGACATCATCAACAACGATACGATTATTTTTCTATATTATTATTTATTATTATATTGCCACGTGCTATTTATTTTCTCGTTTTATATAGGTGTTTTTAGGCGATTTTTATTTTCATTTTTTGTCTATATCCGTGTCTATATTTTGGTTTACATTCTTAATAACTGCAATTCATATACACATACGTATTTGCATCGCGTATATTATAATATTGTATTTACTGTATATCTAATGCAATGCAATACGAGTTGTTTATATTTTGTGAATTATTAAATACATATACTATTGACTGTTTATACGTGCATAGTACCATTGATTCTATATTGTACTCTAAGAGGACGCCACACCGACAGTTTTTCAATGAAAAACTTGCATTAGCATTTTTCATTTTTGTCAACTTACAAACATGTTGGAAATACGAAACACAAATTATAATTAATAAACATTATCCAGCGACTGATGGAGCTGATTTTTACACGTTTTATGAGCTGTTAAAATATGGATTTTTTTATATTATTTTAACAGGTTATAAAAGTGTATAAATGCATATATCAAAAATCGATCCCCATCAGTCGCTAGAGAATTTTGTTCTTTATATTTTAATTTGTATTTCATTTTTCTACAATATTCTCAAATTGATTAAAATGAAAAATGCGTAAACATGTTTTTTTTTTTTTTAAACAAATATCGTGGTTACGCGAGAATTAAAAATGGAACTTACACAGGTCTATTTTTAAATTACTTTTAAAACATATTTAAATATTTTTAATTTGTTTGATTTTAATTTTCCATAAAATTTAATAAAAATTTCCTACACAAAACCCCTTGAAAATCGGGTGTACGGCATCCTCTTAATATAATATAATCAATGATAGTACCTACCACGGTTGTAGATAGGATGGTTATTGCGGTTGCGCATCGAGACGCAATTATGTGTCCTACAAAATTCGAGGGTCTAGAATTAAAGAAACGTATCGATCAACATTTCATATTTTTAAATTATAATACAAATTTTAATGAAAAATTAATTAGTTTTAGTGAAAATGTGGATAATATCAAGTTAAAAATGTATAATTTCTCACGAATATTAAAAATAAAATGAAACACTATTTTTAAATTATTAATAACATTCAAAAAATATGAATTTGGCTTTCCTGAAAATTTTACTTTTAGTCGATACGTTCCCTCAATCCTAGACGATCAAAATGTTCTTAACAAAAATATTGAAAATCTAACGTACACCAACGCTTTGCGGCAGAAAACTTAATTACTATCGTCTCGGTATCACACAATCACTGATTTCCCGCGTATATATTAAGTTATTAACTATTAAATTATCAAATTGACAAAATACGAATGTTATTTGTGAATTTTTGATTATAATATGTTTATAGTATAATTATTGTTATGTTATTTTGAAATATTTATTACTACTCACTCAAGCGCAAGTAGTACTTAGATTTTCGCATAATTTAATAAGAACTTTTTTGGCCGCTTTTTACACTTTTTACTATAGTTCATTATAGACCGTCATGAAACCATTCTATCTACAACCGTGGTACCTACCCGTGCATTTTATCTGCCCTATTTGTTTCGTCGATCAAATAATATATATAGGTAAGCGCACTTTAGAATATTTTGGATTTCTTAATTTTTTTTATATCGAATACATAGGTATTCAATTATACAATTATTCAATTCGTAGGTACAATTTTATGTAATATTAGATACATTTTTTTGATAAATCATTGCTTTCTATATAATGATTTTAAGCGTAGCAGTAATGTATATTTATAGGTATATAATAACTATTTAATATTTTATAACCTTATCGTATATTTCAGTAATAGTAACTATGGAAACGTTATGTTTAATTTTTTAATTTACTTTATAATATGTAGTTTTTTTTCTGCTGTTTCTGTGGCTCCTGTGGGATAATTTTAAGGGGTCATGTATAGGCAACTTTTAAATAATTTAAAAACGTCGTATGCGTGTGTGTTAATGAATATTGGTGTGTGTAAATCATAGAATAAACATATTAGAATGTATTGTGTAGTCATATCATAGGGACTTGTATAGTAGCATAATGCGCGTAAAATGTATAAACGGTGAATGTGACCAGTTTAACAGAAATAAAAATCGTTTATGGTTGTAACTTGTGAGTTGTGAGTTGTAATTGGTATTGTCATAGAATAAATTGTTCGGTGATTTAGGTTATGATTGAAAATATTGGGGTAATCGACGTATCTATGGAGAAATTCTGTTTAAATTTCACCAGCTTGAGTAATCGTTACGATAAAATTATATACTAAAATATCTGGTAATTCATTAACTTATAATAATTGGTCACGTTTACATTTTTAATGTTTCATTGGTATATTCGAATAGCCAGGGTTTGGTGTAAACTCCACTACCGGTAACCCGTATTAGCATTTCGCATGGTTCATTCCCAATTCGCCGACTCCCAATTTGCCGACAAGAAAACAGGTTTGTCATTTTTTTTTTAAATTTCCAATTCGACAACGAAAATACAAGTGTAAATCATTCTCGTACTACCTATATTACAGTATTACACCTATTGGCTATTATAGTATTAATAATTAATTTATACGTATTAAATACTCAATTATTTAATGTAGTTTCTTCTGATTTAAATTTGATGCATTTTTTTATTATAATATCTAATAATAGACATTCTTCCGAAGTTCTTTTTTTCTAAGTTTAAAAAAGATGATGGCTAGTCAAATAGGAGGATATTTGTGGTGAATATATTGAATTTGAATGTTTTAAATACATATAATTTATATAAATAAATAAATATATATAAATATATTATGTTTGATATATTTAATATATACAATTTTGAGTTTAAAGATATGTTTATAGAATTGTATATAAGAGTTTTAGTTAAATAATGCATGGCATAGTATCAATTGAATTATATTGGAAAATTGGGAGTCCGAAAACGAGGAAGAATTGGGTGTTAGCGAATTAGGATGTCGGACACGAATTGGGAAGAGACTTTGCGCACGTACCGCAGTAACGTACGCGTAGAAAATATACGCGTGTAAATGATTGTCGACGTTTCATGGATTTCTTCTAAACTGTACTCAAAAATGCCTATATTTTGTCCATTGTAGCGATTTTTCGTAAAGTCCGATTTAGATTTGGAAAAATAATTTGAATTTATCAACAAATTAACTTTTAATTTATTTTTATTTTTTTATAGCCAATACAACAAAAAAAAAAAAATGCCCCTCCAAATTTTTTTCTACATTGGCCCCTGGACTTGAAGAATTTACAGGTGGTTTTATTATCAGAATTTTATTTGTACAACTAATAATAATTTGTATCGATATAATTAAAATTTTAAAATTTCCATATTCTTCAATGATCGTAATCGCGGTAAAACACTGTGTACAGCGTGATCGGATTAAAAAATACATTATGCGAAAAATCAAATTGTTTCGTGATACCATTATATATATATAGAATATTATAATATCTTATAATCATATTATCTACGGGCTTTTTTTTTTTATTTATTTTTTTTTTTTTTTACCGGGAAGTTGAATAATAAAATTTGATTTTTTGACATATTCGATCGCGCTGCGCACGTTTGTGCTCAAAAAAAAAAACACTCACTGGTGGTGGTGATAAGCATAGAAGTGGTGCGGTGGAGGTGGTGGTGGTGGTGGTAGTGGTGGTGGTTGTGGTGGTGGTGGTGGTGGTGGGTGCGCGTGCGGGGATGTCCATACCTCAGGGCCCCCGGTCAGATGATGCTGCTGATGATGATGGTGATGGTACTGGTTATGGTGATGGTAGTGATGGTGGTTGGCGTACGCGGCCGCTGTCGTAGCTGTTGGGCTGGGTGGCGTGTCCGGCATGTCCGCCTGTAGATGTGACTTGCGGAGTGGATCAGACGGACCAGAAGTCGGTGGCTGTGGCGGCGCGGGTGGCGACATTTTCTTCTGTTGCATGTACGGTGACGGCGGGTGACCGTTGGTTTGCGGCGACGTCCTCGGATCACCACCGGGGTCACCACCGGTACCCACATTACCTGAACCGCCACCACCGGCAGTAATGCCAGCACCACCACCAGTACCACCGTTAACACCACCACTACCACCTCCTCCTGATCCACCGCCATTGCCGTTAACACCGCCGCCAACGCCGCCGCCGCCGCTACTATTATTACCACCGTTGCCGCCGCCGCCCGGCGATTGGTTGGGCGGCGACGACGACGACGAGTCCCCTACACACGTGCCCCACATGAGTACCGTTTGCCTGGGGACGTCCGAGTCGGACGATTGTAGTCCATATTCGGATTTCGTGTCTTCGATTTTCACACCGTTCGGTACAGGCGGCGAAGAGCTCTTCGTACGGAACTGAACGTCACACAACGGTACCAGATATGGCAGACCAGCAGCAGCGGCTGTGACGGCATCCATGTGACATTTGCCCATGTTGTCTTCGCTATTCTGTTGCTGCTGCTGCTGCTGCTGTTGCTGCTGTTGCTGTTGGTGATGGTGGTGGTGGTGGTGGTGGTGTTGGTGCTGCTGCTGCTGCTGCTGCTGCTGGTGCTGCTGCTGGTGTTGTTGCTGTTGCTGGTGGTGATCCATTGACACTACTGGCGGAGATCCGTACAATTTGTCCGCACACTCCCGGCCGCCTACTGCCACCGTCGTCACTGCGGCCAATTGATCGTATGTGGGCAGACCACACTGCATTGGTGGTGCTCTGGAACTGATGTCCAAGAAACCATTTCCCATGTACGGCGTGGTAGCCGGAGTGTGATATTCAGTGTAATAGTTGCCCAAAGGCCTGTGAATGTGTACATAAAATCGTTAGTTTTACTCTCGAATAGATATTTAATTAAAACGGTTAGTTAATATTCATATATTATTATAGCTTTAAAATAATAATGCACGTTTAAAAAAAAATTGCGAATGAAATTTTAATCTTTAGGTATTTCAATATTTCAAACTGGACTCATTTTTAAGATGAATTCGTTTATAATGTAATATAGTACAATATACTATAATATTATATTTCATTATAGCAATTTATTATTTATCTTGGATGATAATGTGGATATAAATGGTTTAATAAATATACCATCCAAAGTGAACCGAGTAAACGCACCTTAAGGTGGTTCGAGTCGGTCAAAAAAACATCGTTTTCAGACCTTTCGCTGTGACGAAATTGCGCGACTTTGGCTGGTCCCATTTTAATTCTGTAAAAAGCATAATATTGTTCGATATTTTTTCTAGGTTTTCATCAAGGCGTTTTTTGAAATATGAATTTTCGACTTCGGAATGATTAAACAAAATTTTTATATTTTAAACATTTTGTACTTGTATATCTAAGGCGGGAATTCCTATTTCGAAAAACGTCTCGATTAAAATCTAGAAAATATGTCAAATAACCTTAAGCCTTTTACAAAATTTAAATCGGACTAGCCAGAGTCTCACAATTTTTTCACAGCAAAAGCAATTTCCTGTTCAAAAAATGATTGTGTGTATATATATATATATATATATATATATTACATATGTTTATGTATATATTGCCTATATTAAACTCCTTAGAAACGGACCGACTCGAACCACCTTATTGCTTATCATTAATATTATTTATCATATTTTATTAATACCTATATTGGAATAGATTGTCGGTGGCCGTAAGGTAAGGTATCCGAGTATCGTATAGGGTCTGATGGAAATTCGTCTGGTGATAACCACCGTTGTCGGCGGTCACAGCCCCGTTGTACGGTCCGGCCGAATATAAAGCTGCCGTATTGAGGTTCGTATAGAGTAAGTCGGCGGTTGGCGGAGGTGCGGTGGGCACGGACGGCGCCTGTACTACCACTGGGTATTCAACGGCCAGGGTAGTGGCCACCGTCGGTGCCGTCGCAACGGCACTGGCCGACAATTTCCGTTTCGTCCGGCACGTGGACAGGAAGTCCCTTAGGTGCGTTTTATACCGACGCCTGGGCTGCGACGTTTGCGTTTGACTGGTCGATCCGGCTGTTCCGGTGCCAGTGTTTGACGATGCGGTGCCCGCAGTGGTCGACAAAGAGCCGGAAAGTTGTTCCGAGTCACTAAAGTAGCTGTTCGTCAGACCCGCGTCTAAATAACTGACCTTAAAGTCCATAGTCCGCTTACCCAACAGATCGCGGCCTTCTTCTTCCCTATATACACATATATATATAAATATTTGAAAAAAAATTCGTTAAATTTAATTCAGATAATTTTATACTTGTGGTTACATATAGGTACGATGTTCAGATATAGATACTCACATTAAGGGTCTATGAGTGCCTATCACGAAATCGGGTTTAGAGTTCTTATAAACCAGCCTGGAACTGGTCTGTAACCACTGCCACGTGCCTGGTTTGGTTTGCACCCTGTAGGCAATCATGCCCGATGCTCCAGTCTTCAGCACTAATAAAACAATAATTCATTAGTGTTTGTTTATGCATATGGGTAGCTTATAAATTCTGCATTTAGGTACTATTTAATTAATAAATTAATTAAAATATAACGTTTTTATACAGTTGTTTATATTATAGGTATAATATATATGTCCGTCATTTCATTTAAGTAAAATCAAACAGAAGTATATAGTATATTTACACAAGATTAGCTATATACTTTTCAAGAAGATCCATTTTTTAAGTATTTATATATGTAATGTTTAGTACTAGTACATTAATAATAAATACAAAAAATTGAAATATAATATTATATGTGGTTTATATATAATTTTAAGTCGAAAAATAAACTATTATAGGTCAAAAGAAAAACACGTGATCAATTTTGTTACAAAACGTTGAAACACCACGTACCAAAGTAAAAAATAAATAAATTATAGGTACTATAATGACGAGTGCTACTTTTAGTATCCAATCATAAAATTTATATTTTGTTACAACGCACCTGGGATTGAAAATTGCATTTAATTTCGTGAGAACATAAATATAATTATAATATGTTTGATAATGATTAGGTGGGACATAGGTATTAAGTATATATATAAATTGGTACTTATGTAGCAATTACGTAATATAGTATCAAGTATTGAAATATCCAATAAGAGTCACTTACGTTCTTGGTGGGCGCTGGCCACGTACGCTAAATCATCATAATGGACTAAGTCGTATCCTCCCATGTTGGCCAATTCGGAATCGCAATAACCCAATAATAGCTTGCCTCTGAAAAAAAATGTTCTTTTATTTTTCATTTTTTTTTTCTAGATAACTATTAACTATACACATTATACATATTTACATGTAGGTACCCATGTATTCGCGTGTTAAGTTTAAATATTTTTGTTTTTTATTTTAGTTTTTGGTTTATATTGAGGAGACGTATATTTATGACTTTAAAATTTTAACAAAACGTAATGATTTATAATATATTTGATTGTAACTGTATTTTTTAGAGTAGGAGACAAATCACTGGGGGGGGAGAGAATACTTGAGTTAAACGCATTGACCTTCATAACTGATTAAATACACATTACACAATATAAATGAACTAATCGTTAGACGTATCTAAAATAATATATATATATAGATATACTGTAATTTGTAACAGAATACGTATTTATCTTATAAGTACTGAATTATTACCTATTTAATAACTAATATTATAATTAGGTAGATATCATTTTAAAATAGCTTATAGTTACAAATTAGTTTAGAGAAGAAGTATTATATTGGTGATATTTAGCCGTTATCTTATTTTTCAGTGGCTCTCAAAGCTCTTGGGCTTTGAAAGTGGGAGGGCGATTAAAAACTATTCATTTTTGAAAAGCACAGAATACAATAATAATTATGTATCAATATAAAAGGTATTTATTAAACCAAAATATAAAAAAATAAGTATATAAATACGTTTTACAAAAACCGAAAATTACTAAACAGGTCTTCCAAGTGGTTTTATTTCAATTTTCTGTGAATATGATACTGAATTTTTATCTACTATATTATAATAATATAATATGCGCCAATAATAAAAGAATAAATTGAATAAATAATAAAGAAATATAGAAATTACAGAAATGTGCACGGGTCACGAACATGAACGCAGTAAAATATACACCTGTATATTATACACATTATTTCGTATTGTTCCGTAGTCCACATGCATGTCGGGCGACGATTCGTATAGCTCCGACGGCCACATTATTACCGAATTCCTCTTCCTATGTTTTTGTGTTTTGATCGTATAGTTATGAGCGATTGTCAACGTTACCCCAACGCCGAGCGCTGTTCGTTATTCGATGAATAATGAATAATGGGTACCTATTTCAACCGTGCTATTATATATTATACCTACATATTATACTTTTAAACTCTGATTACCTTATAGTATTTTCATAACAATGGAAAACAATTTTTACTTTCAAAAATAATATTTTGATATATATCATATAAATATTTATCATGTAAAAACCTTCGAGTATAAACTATATATTATGAGAAATATTCCCAATCTATTGTAATAGATGAGTTGTGAATACAAACCTTTGGTCCATGGACACCAGGCTGAGATCGAGTTTGTGTTTACTCTTGAACATGACTTCCTTGTGAGGTATTTCAAGTAAAGACGGCGGCCCGAACGGCGTACAAAGCGCAAACAGTCCCAAAGGTGGTGGTTCGTCCGACTTGCGATTTTGGCCGTGAATCACTTTGATCCGACCACGAACATCCAGTCTCTGCGTTGGTGAAAAAACACAAATTGTTAGTTTTATTATTATTATCGCACATAATAATGTAGAATTGCACAAACGATAGGAAGACTGGACAAAACGGCTGTATAATTATAATAATCGTATTATGCTATATGTTATTCATTATATTATTATTGTAATTTTATTTTACCAAAAAACCGGAAGTGTTGTCCAACAGACACCGGAAACGGATGGTGAAACTCCGCTGCAACAGACGGCCGTTATCCGGGTGCAAGGCCTCGTGCAACGTGATGGACGGAGACGGCGACCCCGGCTCCGTGGGTATGGCCGAGTTCCACATGAGCTGTCTCTGCAACTCTTCTCGGTCCTCGGAATGCACTAGTTCGTAGACGGACTGGTGCACGATGTCGGACTGCAAAAACAAACCAGATGATAACGATATGATAATAACACGTATTATTGCTAGACGACGACAACGAAGGCACGAAGACGTGAAAGAAGATAAAAAAAAAAAAACATTGAATTTTAATTTTAACTTTATAAACGATTATATTGATTTCAACACATAATGTATATTTGAAAATTAAATTTTACTATTTGCAGTTATTATATTATATGAATGATTTGGTGCTATTTATATAATATTTTTAAATTATATAAGTTATACGTGTAATATATTATGATATACCTACAATTATTGTTATTATTGTTTTTGAATTTTTGCAAATATTTTCATAGTAATTAACTTTGTTTGTGGAGCTTGATCCTTATTCGTGCGTTAGTAATGAACTCGAGGGTGGATTGAGACTGGTGACGTTTGGCGATCGCCTTCTCCTCGGAGTTTTTTTTATCATTTATTATTTAAGGTGTACAAAATTTATTTTGAGGCGGAATTAACCCTTTACTTTATAAATATCTATAATCGTTTCCTTCTTAAATGATCTATAGCTATTAGCTTTAGGTCCGCCCCGGAATGAAATGCACAATTTTGAAGATGACCGTTGAATATAACTCACTAGCTTAATAATAGTACCATAAGTAGCAACTTCGCTATTATAATATTTTGGTTATTTAATATAATATACATTTATACGTTTTTTTTTTTTTTTTGTTTAATGTAATTTATGCTATTTATTTTTATCGCAAAATATAATATATTAGCTATAATATAGTATATATTATTCTTTCATGCAGGTATATTTTTGGGGTTTATATATAAATATTATATTGCATATTAGCATTCCCAAACCTTTTCGGTATACGGTATACCTACGAATTTACATATTATATTTTTAATACGGCCGTCATGCATATTCATAATAATTTAATGCTGAATGTTGGTTCACTTAAGATATCATATAAAATAAAAAACGATTTTTAACTTTTATTCATAACGAAAAATACAAAGTATTAAAATTGGAACTGAGCGTAATAATAATTACCGGGTTAATATTAAAATGTGCACGCGGCTGCAGGAAACACAGTTCACTGGCCACCAGGTTCCCTATAGTTTTCCTTTGGTTACTCCCCACCTCTTATGCCTAACACCGAGGAAAAATAAGATACAAATCAGTAAACAATACGAAAAATTTGCATTATTTTAAATCGAAAAATCAATTTGAAATTCATGAAAATTTATTAATACGCTCTCAAATTGAATTTATTACTCTTATATATTATTATGTATACAGGCAATATTTGTATATTGTATAAGTTACTTTCAATTTGCACTTGTAGAATGGATCAACAGTGCTTGAAAAATGCGATAAAATATCCTTAGATTTTCTTTAACTACATTATGGCACGAACATTGATATCCAAACACCGTTATATATATATATATATATATGATTTAAAATATTGAATATTTTTAAACAAAGTCAAGATAACCAAAACATCTTTAATAAAAACTATTTGCGTAATTCAGTTTTCATTGCATTTTAAATGTATATATAAATCTATAAATCGTGACATGTGAATTAAAAAATACCATTCAAACTATTTTTTTTTCATATTTACGAGTAATAAGTAATATATATTATGATATATACGATTTATCAACTAGAATATTATTATAGAAAATTAAATAAATTAATTTAACTATAACATGTCAACATATAATAATTGTACACCTATATATGAATGCATATTTTATTTTTGAGTTATTGTGTCTTATACTTACTACTCTAATCTGCAGTATATAATGATATAGACATATATAAATTTAGTTTATATTTATTGCATACACCTGAGTAGGCATTCTATGTGACGACAGTTATGGTTTTATAATATTACTCCGTTTACAAATGTTTCCTACTGCAGATGTGCCTATGTGGTATTATAAATGTTCAATTAGTTTGTCGGTGAGAAAATTAGTATCATAATAAAACATAATTAAAAAATAATAATAATGAAAATGTCTTTTATATACATATATCTAGTGTATATAAATACTTTTTTTTTTTTTTTGTTAAAATACATCTGCATGGCGCATTAATACCCCATGTGTATATTATATGAACGCAGCTGTTTAAAATTACTATATGAATATATAGGTAAGGTTCGCAGACTTTTTAATAAATCTATATCGATTATTTGTTTTTCATTTTTATTATAGTGTATATTTAAAATTATTAATCAATTAGTTAAAATTAGATAGTATAGGTACTCAAAAAATGCGTTTGAAAAACTTTAGATAAAAGTCTGTATGAAGTTTACAGAAATACTCAATAAAATTTTGTAAGCTGTTTGCAGTTACCTGATGGAAGCCAAGGTAATTTTCTATGGTATGTGTAGCGAAGAAAACCTCGCCGTCACAGGTGAGCATCACCAAAAAGCCGTTTAATGCCTATAATAACGAGGTTTTGGATTAGAATCGCCTTTTAAATTGTGTATTTTTTAATTATTTACTTGTAGGAACATGTCTCCATCCAAGTACAAGTGATGTGGCTCCGGGCACGTTCTGGAACGCTGGTACTGGGAGCTGGTAACGTTGGCTTGTTCTTCTTTGGATTTGTGCATAGTAACTGTGAACAAAAAAAGTAAAATAAAAAAAAAAAACATTAAAATGCCATTAATCACACCGTGAGTAGCAGATATTATGTTAGTCATCCGTGTAACGACTACCTATTATATTAATATATAAGTACACCCTCGTGTGATGATTCAATTTGGAACTGATATTTATCTACTCATCATATTATATTCTAATATTCTATAATATGCACATGCAGCACGCACGGTATCATTATTATAGTGACAGAGTGTAATCAGCTACGACGGATTAATTTGCTATTTGAATAAGTACCATTAGTATCAAAATATAGTGCATATACTATATTTGTCAATTGAAAAAAAAAAAAATCAAATCAAATATTGCACTGTAAAAAAACATAAAATATATGGTTACTAAATACTCGCGGATAAACGTAGTGTACCAATAATGTACACAACCATATCGTAACTATATCACGAATTACACGTAATATTAATTGAAATAATTATAAAATGTTATTATTGGCGAATTGCCAAATACACATAGTTATCGCGATTTATTTTGTATAAATAATACAGACAATATACGTATAGGACGTATTCTATTGGAACAAAATTAAAACCGGTATATGCACGACATATTATATGTTTTTGATCAGATTTCCTTACAATTTTCTCGCTGTTTAATCCAATAAAATGCGTAAAATCCACTCTTTAGTTTTTGCCATGGTTTAAAGTTTACTACCAGTATAACTAAATGATAATTTGTATGCCAATGTTAAAATTATCGAGCTTACTTGAAGCATGACGTTATATAAATACCGAATACGTCCAGGAAGCAGGAACGTGTGTATATATAATATATATAGTATATATATATATATATATATATATATAATATAAGGCATGTACGTTTGCGAATTATGACTTATGTCCATCTATTTTGACATTAAAGAATTGTTATGTTCAGTTGATGCATAAATGTATAATATGTGGCCATGTAGATAATAGGTATATGCCTATATACATACATACATACACATACACACACATACACATATATATATGTGTATGTATATATATATATATATATATATGAGGCCCTAAGGGCCATAATTCTCTTAAGCCTATGATTTTATCATTATAGACAGTGCCGGATCTAGAGAATTTGTCGCCCTGAGCAAAAATAATTGTAGCTCCCCTTTTTAAAAATTTTAATAAGCAATTTTAAATTTTAATAACAGAAAAAAAAAGAAAAAAAAGCTGTCATTTGTCAATTTCTACCAAAATTATTTCTATTAAAAATTAAAAGCGATCAACGGGACCTCATTTCCAAAAGTGGGACGAAAAGTTTAAAATTTTTTACATTTTGCGCCTCATCATAATGGCGCCCGGACCGAGTGCCCCGGTTCGCCCCCCTGGATCTGACACTAATTATAGATATTATGTAGAAAAAAGGTTGTTGAATTGTATAAAAGTTTGTTTTAGAAGTTATGCCCCCCCCCCACTGAAAAAATCTCGTGAGCCACCATTGATATCTATATATAAATAGGTTATCTTAAAACTAATATTATGTACCTATTTGATATATTTTAAATTAAAATTTATTGAAGTATAAAAATCTTTGGTTACAATTTTCAATTTCTTGGAAACTTATCAAAGAAAAATAAATTAAATTTTTATTATATCTGTCTATGTCTATTGCATAGGCGTAACCTGGGATTTATTTTTACAGGGGGAAGCTAAAGTAATTTTTTTTATTGCTACAAAATTCTGACTATTCACGATATAAAAATTTCTATTCGTTTTTTTATTATTTAAGTCGAGTAGCAGTCTTGGGGTAAATCGATTTTTTAATAGAAAATTCATTCTTGTTGGTACCTATTTTAGAGAGTAATATTTTGACTTTCTCTAAAGTATTCTTTTTAAGTGTATAAAGGAAACTAACGACAATTGTTATGAATCGGAAAATAATAAAGCCAAAGACTTAAAATATGCACCAACTGTTTACTTTAACATAATATTAAAAACAAATAATTAAAACTTTTTAACCAATATCCGATAGGTTGTAAAAAATATGGAAATTTTCATCTTATGTATATATAATATATGTGTTATATTACACAAATACACATAAGGTACACTTTTTCGGCTATAGAAATATCGAGTAATAGGAGTTTTTAGATACAGAACTTTCTAATAGAAAATGTATTTAAGTTGTTAGGTACTTACTAATAGGTAATTATTCAATTTTTCCAGTAGTTTTCTAAAGCGTAAAGAAAAATTATTAAGTATAAATCGGAAAAAAAAATCTATCTAAATTTACTCGAAGTTTTTTAGTCAAATATTTCAAATATATTCTAACAGATATTCAATATCAGATAATTGTCATAAATATAAGTATATAAGTAAATAAAATAATACAAAGTTTGAAAATTAATTTATAAAATATCAAGAGGGACATATAGCCTCTCTTGCCAGTTAACGTCTATGACCAGCTGTTTTAACAGACTACATATTTATTGTTTTGTTTCAATGACGAAAATATCTAATGGTTTATTATAAGCGTGAAATATAATTGTGACAATTTATGGGCTCTACTTACATATATAAAATCTTGAATAACCTAATTTTTAATTTAAAAATTAAAACTAAATTGAGTTCAACTATATATTAGGTATACGTTATATACGAGTTATAGGCATCGAGTTATTCTAATACAATTATTATTCAAAGTTATAAAAATTAGCTCGGTAAATAATTGTTTAAATATTTATTTATCTATACTATACCTAAGTTAAATTCAATTTATTTTATTATATAACCATTCTTTTCGTTATATTTTATTATTCTAATAATACGTATAGATAGTTTAGGAATATGTGTTATTCTGCAGTTATACAATATTAAACAACTAGTAATGTTCAATATATGTACTGCAGTCTTTATTGAAAGCGTTAAAAATGTTTTTTAAAGAACTATATAAAATAATCGTTATAATTTCGGCGTGGGAAAAGGTAGATTTATTTTGTGATTTTTATGAAAAATAAAAATAAAACGAGTCGATCTATAGATAGTGGATTTCATTCAGTCGAAGCGCCATCGTGTTCGTTAAAAAAAAAAAAAAAAAAAAAAACCTTAGAAACCGTGAATCGCACGGTATGTGCTTCGCGCAATAAATCCATATAGTAAATAAATAACGAAAAGACAAATAAATAAATAATGATAAAAATTATCGGCCGCCCGCTGGTGATGGCTTATTTACATCCCAAACAAATCGTAACCCATCGGCGCCCCACCTTAAAACGACAGCTAACGAGCCTAGTTTATTACCTCAACCTCTTCAGTATGAGTGTGTGTGTGCATATGTGTGTGTGTGTGTGTGTACCCTTTATACCCTGCTCTCCATCTTCATCTCACTGGCACTGTTCTTTATGTACGTTTTGTTCGTCCTTTTTATCCGACGGTCTTTCAGTGGTTTTGCTTTAATTAACTGGACGAAAATTATTTATTATTGTGTACACAGCGGTCTTCGCCTGGATCGTATAATGTTTTATTATTTATGAATTATCAGTTGTACGTATATATTATATTATATAAAAGAAAAAAATAAATAAATAAGAAAAAGTATAAATAAATAAAAAAAAAAAAAAAAAAAAAAAAAAAAAAAAAAAAAAAAAAAAA
>JAIPRL010008841.1:0-19239 GCA_025469235.1 Pemphigus obesinymphae | reverse complement strand
AGTTAAAAATGAGGAAGTATACCTAAGAATGAACGAACAGAAAACAATATGGAAGACAATCAGAGAAAGGAGGAAAAAATGGATCGGACATATTATGAGAAACAATGAATGGATAACGACAATAATATAAGGAAAAGCTGGAAGAGGTAGACCAAGAACACCATTTATGAAACAAATCATTGAAGACATAGGGAAAACCAATTATAAGGAACTAAAAGTAGCTGTGATGGATAGGGACAAGTGGAGAGCTATCGAAATCATTTAACCAATCTGTGGATTGAAAAAAAAAAAAAAAAAGGTATAATAACACAGAATATATAATAATATAAATATTTCATAAGGGAATAATCAAATTTTGTTTTAAAACACTATTGTTTTACTCTTATAGTCAACATAATTATATATATATATATATAATATTTATATAATATATTACATAAATTTTCATCTTTAACTGGTATTCATGGTTTAGAGTATAACATTCATATACTTAACATTAATAATATTAGTTCAGAAAGAAACGACTACAATGTTAACACAATAATTAATTAATTAATAAATCACAAAGATTACAGGGTTAGGATTTTAAAGCAAATTATAGAAGAACAAGTTAATAAATTATTATGTTGATAAATATTCACTATAACCCAATTATAATGAAATAAACTATATTTTCTTATTTTTTTAGTTTTTTTGGCATATAAGAATATTTTGGATAATAATTTATTTATTATTAATTAAAGCCTAAACAGGCAATTTTTACAAATTAAAAACATTTACACGAATGAAATATAGAACTAACTAATAGAACATTCAATAAAGGAAATATACAAGAAACAACAAATTAATTATTAACATATCAATCTTAAACAAAACATGATATTGCTACAGATCTAAGAAGAATTAAAATTAATTAATTTATTTATTAGATAAGATTTAATATTAGAAAACATTTTGGCTGAGGCTAAAGGGGTCAACATTAGCATTACGCATAATTCGATGTAAGGGATTATTACGGCCGTAGGCAGTAGAATGGAAAGGAATGGCAAAGGGAACAAATATGCGCATTGTTCGAAAGGGAACTTTAAAATTTACCAGTTCTAGTAAAAAAGGACAATGAATTGGACCATTGATGAGGTTAAGAATTAGAGATGAACCAGCTACTACTCGTCTATCAGAAAGGGAGCATAATAATACCTAGGCTATGATTTGCATAATATACAAAAATATGATTATTTTAGTCAATTTGTTTTCTAATTTAAATTAATATGACTTTTATATATAATGAAAGTTTTCAAACAAGTATCATTGGAAATAAATTATTTTTTTTTATGTTAGTATAATTAATAAAATAAATAAAATGATTTTATGACATTTAATTTAATTTTAAAATTCAAACCATTAAATTAACTCATAAAAAATTTTAATTATCAATATCCTATCATTTAAAATAAGATAAATACTACCCTAATTTCAAAATTTTAAACAAAGTACTTAAGCACTCGTATCTAAATTATTATATTTAATATATACATTGTTGATTCTTTTATAATGTAGTTTAGGGATTTAAATGATAAATAACAACATTTTATATGAATAATGATAATTTCAGTTGAATAACCTTAGTTGGTCACAGGTCAGTATCTATATTTGAAATTGTCTTATAGTTATAACTTATAAGTGATGACTGTGTAGTATAGGATGTTAGATTCAGTAAATTGCTAGTTGAGTAGAATTTTCGCCTACCTATGAGGATAGGTCGTTGTCATATTGAAAGAGGTATACACTTTATACCGTACAATTGGTAGCAAACTGGTTGTAGTATATGTAAATTTATTGCATAATGACATCTCAATTTGCATTCTGTTTATTTTCTGAAATATAGTCAAGAAATAAAGCATTTTATTTTGATTAATGATTATGATACCTACTTACCAAAATTAAATAATTTTGTATATGTTTTCAGGTTACATCTTTTATAGTATTTTACTAAGTATGGTCCACCATACTCTATACCAAAGGAGATCATATGGTAATTTTGTATGTTACAGCATAGCACCGCGTTCGAAAAGCCTCGGAGGATTTTGGTAGATCATAGAAATGATATCTTGGTACAACATGTAGAAATGTGAAATTATCACATGTAATATAGACATGGGTAATTCGACACGTCAAATTTTATAGATGTCATTTTACATTGGTGTTCAACGACGGGACCAGTCCAACGGCACTCTCGTTCGTTAGGCAGGCAGACTGGTTCAAGTTTATATTTTGGTTTAATTCAATTTTAAAAAAGTCTTAATATATAGTTTCGAAGAACTTTTCATTAATTAGTCATAAATCATATTCTCGTAGATAATTTAAATGTTGTTTGAGTTGTTTTAAGTCAGCGTTTAGAAAATTAATGCTTGTATTTTTTTCAATATTAAGATAATCAGAGGCTATCTCTTTGTACACATCATATATCTGAATTAGATTCGTTGTTTTCGTTACTGCTGGTAAACAATATTCGACAAGTTCAAATGTTGATTTGTCATGCAACTTTTTGACTTTGGACTCATTAGCTTCAATATTTGTTGAACATTTCATTTGTTTTAGCGAATCAATCCTTGAAACGTTTGCAAAGTATACTTGTCTTGTCAATTGGCTGTAATTTTATTAAGGTTAAAATCCATATCTATTATTATATTATATTATCTATATATTCAACTCATTCTTGTACTGTTATATATTATTATCATTATTAAATATGCCGGATAAATTGTGAAGATTTTGTTGAAAAATGACTAATTCATCTGGACAAAAGGAACACGAAATAAATATTGATGAATAGACCTCTGCTCTAACGCCATATTGATTCGGTTTACCTATATCACGTTTATGATAAATTGGAGACTATATAGACCAAATTAAATTGGTCATTCTTCTAGTACATTTCTGTGGAACGTACAGAATATATATAATATAATATAATATACAGTATATAGCTAGTACTTTCGGTTGACTGATTTGTTTGATTTTTTTATTTTTCGACGTCATTTGGTCCAAATTCAGTGACTATAATTATTGTATTTTATTTAATATTTACTGTAAACATTATTATATTGTATGAATTAATACAATAAATATTTTATTGTACCTGTTTTACTATTTTCGACAACACCATTTAGTTCAAAAATGACCATTAGATTACCGCAATGTAATAGCAAAAAGGTCAATAAAAATGTGATGCATAGACATCGACAGAAAACAAACGTGATATGTACCGAACAAATCAATAAGGCAAACTGGCTATTTAAATATTCGTCAAAATTAACTTTCAAATTATTTTTGTACAAATGAATTAGTAATATTTCAACGAGGCCGTTATAATAAACCAGGCATGTTTAATCTTGATAATGACAATATCCAACAGTGTTCGAATGAATTAGATTTTGATTTAGATTCTAACCTTAATAAATGTTCAGTTATTTTGACAAGTGCATATTAAAACGTTTACGGTCTGGTTGACCAAAATTAATAATTTGTTCAACGAATAAAGAAACTAATGAACACTGTCAAAAAATTGTATACCAAATCAAAATTCTACAAGGTTAACTTTTACTGATAGCTATGAAATCAATCAATCTATTTCATCTATAAGACGAGATTAAATAGATAGTCATTGATAATCCAAATATTGAAGAAGTTTCAAGAACAAATTTTCTAAGCGTCAATTTAAAGCAAATAGAAGAACATACAAATTACCTGTTAGAATATGATTATAATAATATTATTTTTTGACTAATTAATAGAAAAGTATAATTTCTTTGAAAATATACATTGAGGCTTGTTTAACGTCTTGCATTAAGCCAATAAATGAACTAGAACCCAACTAACCGCTTAACGAACGCAAGTGCTGTTGGACTGGTCTCGCCGCCGTAAAATGCCAATAAAAAAATGGCATCTACAAAATTCGACCCGTCGGTAAAGGTGACGTTGTTGAAACTATCACACTCGTGTGTTTATCAGGCGGCAAATAAAAACATTTCGCATAATTCGTGTGACAGAATTCGCAACTGATTGTATGCAGGATATTAGGTCCAATAATAGTGGCGTAGTCAACAACTATTAGTCTATATGTCAACGACGCGACGTGTAGGTATACAAATGAGTAACAGCAATTAGCTTTAGATAAAACATTTTTACGACGAACAAGTTATTAACAACACGATTTCTAAACTTTTTTTCGGTGAATCATGTAGAGTTATAGGTACTTAAATATAAAACCCAAAGTGAGGAAAATAACAAAATAATATAACAGATTATCAACGGTAAACATAGAGCGATGGACGCGAACCGGTTGTCCAATCACGGAGTGGCGTTTTGTTGTAAAGAAATTCACGAATTCACAGTGCTACCACCTGTCATTGTAAGCCATTCTTTATCATTATCATGGAACAAATTCATATGATAAAATATATTTACATAATAACACTTTCACAGCAGCTGACGGAGAACGTAAAAAAATAAATATGATACCAATATCATTATTATTGATTTTGTGGTTTACTGCCAAGGATTATAAATAAAACATATTATTATAGTTGTCGAATACTCGATTTTGAAACAACTACTCAAATCGAGTCGAGTTAAAATTTTCAATACTCGAAAATACGAGTACTCGTGTTTGTATTAAAAAAAAGTGATGGGGTTTTATGGGAAAAATACATTTGTAAAAACTAAAAATAACCGAAAATCCGACAGTTTGGACTAAAACCATATTTGAAATTAATAAATAGGTAGATTATGATTATGAGATATTTTTATCGTGTATTATTATTTCCCGGAACCTCAATTACCTAATTGATTTTATTGAAGTAGGTACTCAAAGTTTGAAGTGAACTCGTATACAAAAATAATACTCGCCTAACTCTACATATTATAGTACCTATCAAAAAAAGTGGTACTGAACAAATAACAATGATGTTATCACTAGAATTGTTGTTTCGTTATGTTTTGTAATTAATATTTTAATTTATATTGTATGAAAGACTTGTGTCAAAATTATGAAGTGTTGTTTTACTATTTAGGACCCATGGACCTAATTTTTTTTTATCTGTGACCGTTTTTTAAATATAAACTGTATCTTGTAGGAAAGTTATCAAAAACTCTATACTTTATATATGTATCTCAGGAGATACATTTTCAAGATATAGTCTCAGCAAAACCAAGAAAATAAACAAATTTTTGTTGAATAAAATTAATGTCAAAATAGATTTTGAAAAATGTTTTTAGTTGCTTTAACAAAACATAACCTAATCTTAAATTTTAAGCATATTACAGAGGTTCGACCTACTGGACAATTTCTGTATCTTCCTTTTTTTTGTAAAGGAGGAGCAGTGGTCATATTTATTATTATCATCTTCATCTAGTGTTTCATAGTAATTTAAAGCAAGAAAGAACACATTGAACAAAGATTATTTATTGTATGAGTAGTAAAGAATAAATTGTTGTACAGTAATAATTAATATATTTTAGTATCGTTTAAATAACTACTACTACTTGATGGATCGAGACCCGACTGTCGTTGCACATTCCTATATATTCATACGACCGTGCGACGACAGATCGAAAATACTTAATCAGTAAAATACCCCAAATATAAATATGTTATAACCGGTGGTCCATAATAATACATTACAAAATCATAAATACTTAATTAAATTACATATAATGAGTATAATTATAATATAATAAGCAGACATACCTTAATTTGAATATATGATCTTTATGGACTCAAAATTAATTCAATGAAAATTTAAGTCGACAAATTTGATATCAACTGCATGGACCTGACTTACCTAATGATTGAAATGAAAATGGTCTTTTGTGCTCATTAATGAACACAATGGCAACAAACAATTATTTGATGATTAAAGTTAAATGATATTTATATTTATATATATATTTATAAATGATAGTTAAAGAAGTATTAACAATAGTTAGGTGTAAAATATTTGGTATAATATTGTATAAATAAATCATTAAATATCATATATCTTACGACATATAAAATTAAGTTAAGAGTTAAATCTCCGTATTACAAGAAATTAATTTCTCCATGAACTAAGAAGAAATCTCCCGGATACTAACACTAAGGTATTATTATTATTAGATTTCTACTTTGTTTAATTAAAACCAGATATTTCTGTTATATTTGTCTTTTTGACCATTCTCCCCCCCCCCCAAAAAAAAATATTACTTATATTGTTGATTTGAAAATAATAATATTAGAATATATTACGACTATTACGACTAACCTCGACATTACTTTGATAATTTGATAATTACGTAGAACATTTTCACTTGCTCAAAAACTCGAGATATTAGAATTAATTGAAATGCAAAAAAGTGTGCATTTAAAAATCTAGTCATATTAATATATTACCAGAAAAGAGGGGTGGGTGAAGAAGATGCAGGAGATAGAGTTAATTGGAAGTGTAGGATTAGAGTGGCCGTCCCCAAATAGTTGGAGACAAGACGAAGGAGGAGAAAAAGGAGAAGAAGACTAATATAGAAAACAAATATTAGGTACACACAAATAGTAGCCATTTTAATATTTTATATAATATTGTAACAACATGTCTGAAGTATATAATTACTATCTGAGTTCAATCTTATATCCTATAAAATTCTTCCTCGATAATAACATTTATTATGCACATCTAATAGGTAATATTTAGGACCCGGATTTATACGATCTAAAACCTTAAAAATTTGCACTATAAATATGAACTTACGCTTTTATTTTGTAGAAATATGTTCTTTAAAATAAAGATATACAAAAAAATTACTTTTTATAATATTTTTTTTTTATATTATAAGTGCTTTTATAATATAATATCATTTGTGTTGCTTCAAAATCCTAACTTTATTTGTTACTATGTGTTCGGTAAATATTATTTGTTGTTTGTATTCTATTTTTGAATTCATTATTATTATTTATTAGCCTTAATCATTGCTATTGTTCATTATAAATGCATGCACTCTTATTCTCATATGGTAGAAAATCTTGCAAGTCTTAATTGTTAATATATTATTGTTTTTTTTTTTTTTTTTTTTTCTGTGGTTGCGTGTGTGTGTATGTTTTACCTCTGTAATAATTTGGTATAAGTCGCAATAGGTGTTACTCTCTCGCATTTTACGCAATATTCATTAAATTATGATAAAATAATATATACATACAGTCCACTACATTCATTTTGCATTTATGTTTATTATAAACCAACAAAAGATTCAAACATTTTGGTTCATTCGAGTGCTGATACGTATCTAACAAAATAAGGAGCTACGCAACGACAGCACGTAAAATACCTACGCAACAAGATATTTACAGTTACCACTCGATATCAATCAACAATAATCAAGTATCTCTTATAAATAACCATTAAATTATATAAATCAATATCAATATTATAGAATATTGATGATAATTACTAATTATAATTCACACAAAGAGCAAACTGCAAACTGGTTGATCTTGATATTACAACGTAGTAGTGGAAGTGGTAGCGGGACGGGAAATCGGCGGTAGTGAGAAAATCGTGCATCGTTACGTAAACGTAAAATCACCAATATGGACACACCGCGGCGGTAACCGGCCAGCGGGATAATACCGCCGAGCGGTAAATTCTATTGCACCATATGATTTTCGCTCTACCATATATTTTTTTTCAATGCATGTTATTAATTAATGCAATTAATTAATTAAATTATTTAAATATATATTCATAAATATGTTTGTGTACCAAAATCTCATCATTATATTGTTTGGAAGTGCATATATGTAATAATATATTGACGATAATAATATTTTAAAGACACGTGTATACAAGATAGTACAGTGGTGTCATTTCAGTTTTTGAAAGGGGGGGGGACAAAAGTTTTGACTGACCCAAATAACTGAAAAAAAAAAAAACGCTCGCTGCGTTCATGAACTTCTTCCCGCTTTTATTTTATCTCAATACAATTACTATCTTACATAATTTTATATTTATTGTCATAGTCACAAATATCCCAATTTTTTCGGGAATAATATTAACAAAATATTATACCTACTTGATGAGGATTTGTTTGAGGGAATTTATCCCCCACAAGTCACTCCCTAAATAGGGTAAATACACATTGGTGTATTATGCTTAAATGTATATACACAAAATAAAACAAAACATTAAATAAATTAGTAACATGATGTTATTAAATTATATTCAAAAAACAACAATAAATATTATAAATTAAATTATTTTAAGCGATAACTGGATATTTCCTAGACCTTATGTTGCCAAACATATCAATAGCTTGGTTTAGATCTATTTTTGAAATAGTATATTTTTCCACAGCTATTACAAGTAAATCACTAAGCCGTTGATCACCCATTGTCAATCGTAAATGTGTTTTAACAAACTTAAGCGAAGAAAAGAAAATAAAGAAATTGTGTCCTCTAATAAAACGGGAATAAAAAATATTCACCAAGTTATAGAGTACCTATATATTATACTAAAATAAATCAATTTTTTTACATTATTAGACTAATATATTTATGGCTTCTATAAATATAAAAATGTTATAGATGATAATTAATAATAATGATATTTCAAATTAATAAATCAAAGCTTAGTTACATTTTTACTATTGTTATGAACATACATTACACATTGCATTGTTCAATGAATGTTTAAAGCACACAGTGTACAATAAGTCTGATTTTGAGTTTTGGTGTTCACAACCTGTGGATGGCATTTGGGTAACAGTCATTATAGGTAAATTATCTCATTTCTGTAAGAATTGTATTATTACTTACTGAATTGGGGACGAAATCTTGAATAATTATAATAAGGTATAAATAAATGTATATAAAATAATGAAATACATTAAATTACAATATATATTTAAGAACATATTTACAAAAACAATACATACTTTTACAAACAATAATACTTATTAAATAATAATAATTGATGAGATAGTGAATATCCTAGAAAACATAAAACAAGTCTCTAGAGTCTAGACAGCTGTCTTAGTATAAACAAAATTATGTAGGACATCTTCTTTGATTTCAACATTAATAAAAAATAATAACAAAAAAAGGTACTTGAAACTATATATCTATACACAAAGTAATAATCGTCATAAACATATTTACAATAAATTGTAGGTATTTACAATTTTTAAAGTTTTACAATATTTTCAAAGATAAAATTTTATTGGTTTACATGAATCAAATATATAGAAAAAATTAACCTGTAAAATATACTTTAATCTTTAGGACCAAAGACTTGGAGTCTGACTAATAACTGATAATGCCTCAAATCTTGTTGATGATGACGCAAAAGAATCTGAAAAATAAAATAGGTAGGTATATAATTTTAAAAAAATAATGAATTTTAACTTAACTATAAAATAATCTATACCGCCAAAGAGTATAGAAAACCGGATTGCAGAATTTAAAATGTAGTACTACAGAATAGTAATAAAAAATACTACAACTAATGAAAACAATGGGACCTATACTGATAAATATATTAAAAAAATTAAAAGACATTTCATGTATGGTCTTCAGTGATAGGGATATTCTTTTTAAAAATGAACTAGTTCAAGTTCATACATATATGAACTAAAGATACAGACTACCTAGTTTAAGTAAATTTTTTGATAATTTAACGTGTTCTTTCCCATTATTGGTAGTTTTAAGTACAATATTCTCCAGTCAATTATAAATTATCAACTTTAAAATTATTATTTTAATAATAATTAATAATACTATTAATAAATTATTTCCATCGGATGACCGAAAGGACGATTGACCAACTTCCTCCACCTTTATTCTACCCCACGTGCGGAGTATTTCTATGGATTTTTTAGTATTAGTTTCAATATAAAATTATCTTCTAGACATTTTTATAATTAATTTAAGTGCCCTGATTGAATACTGACCGAGAAAATGCCAATTATTAAAATTAAAAATATTATGTTTTCACCAGAGTAAAGGAAAATATTCGTAAATAACCGAAAATAATATTGTACTGAACCAGGTTTAGAACTGTTTTTTGAATGCAATATGGTTTATATTTGCTTTCAAATCTAGAAGTAGTAATAATACATATGCATATAGGTACACTAACATTTTTTTTTTACATTTTGAAAAAAACTGTAGTAAATTTAATTTTGTTCCTATAACTTTAAAATTAAGTTAATCCTGAAAATTGAAACTTCACCATAATTTTCATCATATTAAAATATTTTAAAATTGAATTAACTAAACTAAATTTGATTCCTACATTTCAAGTACAGCTGTACAGCTATATATATTATGTATAAAATAAATTATAATTTTTATTTGTTACATCTGCAGTACTATGGCATTTATACCATAATGATTAGGTATACATATGTCTATTCGTATTTTAATTATAGTTTGTAATTTGTATACCTACTGTTGAAAATGTAATAACTAATAATGTGTCTACCGATAGATTAACGCATGACAAAATTCATATGTTCAAACTCTAGCTGTCATTAATGCATGGAAATGTCTTTGCATTAATGATCCCAAAAAAATGTTAAAACAAAATTAAAAAATGTTAGTTCATTCTAATAACTAATAAGTTTTACCAATATACTCATATCTAAATACACTTCGTTTAAATAAAAATTCGAAAAATGACTTTTCCAATATGCTTACAACCGGTGTTGAATTTTTGATGGGTATTTTTTTTTCTGTTTTTGTATAATAGATACGTATTTTAGTGCCTATTCATTTTACCTCTAGTAGTCATCTAGTATATATACTAAATTATTATACTTATATCCAAATTAACCTATTTTTAAAATTGTCTAATTTTAAAAATCATCAGAAATGATCCATGTGTTCATCGTTGATATTCAAGCGTTGACTACATAGATGTAAGTATTATTTATTATATTATTTTGTTTTTTAATATATAGGTTTTATTCAGGCTCGTGATATTTCATATTATTACATATTTATAATTTGGTAAAGTTTTCCCAATTTAAACAATAATCACTTATGTATGTCGTCCATAAACAGGAATACTATGACGATGTCGTCTTCCGGAGATTACGACAAACCATCAATTAAGAAGGTCAAATTGGTATTTTTGGGCGAGCTAAGTGGTAGATACATAATATATGATCATTACAATGAAATAATATAACCGATTACTTTTAATTAAAATATATAAAATTTCTACCGCCAACTATTTGTTCTATTTATATTTTTTTTTTTTATAGTGGGGAAAACCTCATTAATCGCAAGATTTATGTATGATGCTTTTGATGATACTTACCAGGTAAATTAACTTAAGCATTTTATAATAACTAATGTAATCTATATGACGTGTGTATGTTACCAACAGTTTAAATAAATCATGGTGGGTATTATGCAAATATGTCCGTATGATTCGAGGAAATATAATATTACCTGCATATAATAAAAAATATTTATCAATTTTGTAAATGTATTGTAATTTACAGGCTACCATTGGTATCGATTATTTATCTACAACCATTTACCTTAAAGATGGAAATAAAGTGAGTGTTTAGATATTATTTAAAAAATATATATTGTTAGTATAACCGTTATGGGTATTGGCCGATAAAAAGTGATAAGCTGTAACGAGGCCACTGTGTTATCTTTTTTCGTGTTGTTTTACCATAGTCCCCGTTACAAACGACCCCCCCGCTTTGTATAGGCAATTTTTTATGAAATTTAAAAAAAATAAAAATCCAATAAATTGAATATATTTAAATATATTTTAAAATTAATTTAAAAATAGTTTTGTATTAATACCATTTTTTTTTATTGTTGTGTAATTGCGATATTTGTTAAAAAAACATGACTAGGTACATAAAATTACGATTACTCGTTTCCTAGTAGTAGAGCAAAAACACCCATTATAAAATCGAAAGTCGACAACATCTTGGTGGGAACGCTATATCGTTTTTCAATAAACTAAATATTTAGCATACAATTTAACATCCAAAAGTAATTTTTTTTTTTAGTTTTTTATAGGCACTATTTTATAATAAGGATATTCCCTCCAAAATGTTGTTAACTCTCGATTATATAATATGTGTTTTTATTCTTAAACTACTGTGAAACGAGTTTTTGTCATTTTGTGTAGACATTTTTTGCATTAGAAGTTTGGGGAGGGTATCACGTCCTCTTAAAATTGATAAGCTTTCTATTGCCATTAGATGCAATATTTTGTAATATCTAGCCATAGCAATAGGCGTATTTTCTCGATAAACCCAGTTATGTTATAACTACAAAAGAGTTTGGTAGCTATTTTTTGTTATGCATGAAGTAGGTATATGATAAATATTATTTAGGAATAGAACACCATTATCTAAAGTTAAGTCAGTTGTTATAATATATTTTATGTTACACATATATTTTAATAAAGAGTTATCGTAATAAAAAATCACTGATAAATATAACAAATCACTTACTTGAGATAATGGTGTTCTATTCCTAAATAATAACGATAAGTGCTCTGATTTGGCTTTTAAGAATTATGGTTATGTATATCTACTTAATTATCTAAATTACTTTTTAAACTACCTCAACGTACAAATATAAATAGGTATAATTTATTTACTATACTTACGTACCCCGCCTTTGTCGGTATTTTTCTTTTCCTCTTTCCTGTTACATATATTTCCTTTCCGAATATTACTGCCTCTGCCTCTTTCTTCTTTAAAACATGCTTATCTCTTCTTAATCTATTCTTTCGAATTTCGTTAACTGTTCTAATTCGAAAATTAGGTAGGAAGCAATAGTTATATTTTTATGTTGGTAAATGATAACATAATAACATAAATTGATCATTTCCAATTTTTAAATTATAATATTATTCAAATACCTACTAGAGTATTTGGGGTTGTGAATCCGAAAGTTGAATACATACGTTTTATAAGCCAATACCTACAAAGTTGAATAAGAGTTGAATACAGTATAAAATCTCTGTTTAAATTACATTATAAAATAATTCATTTTTCTTACCTTTACTTGGAAATTGCAATTCTACGCCTAGATATAATTTATTATTATATAATACAATAAGTTCTTACAAAAATAAATAAATAAAAATTTAATAATACATTATATAATGAATAATTTTAAATGATTGTATATTTATTATTACATTATTTTGCGGACAAAGTGACGACACGTAAACGGTCTCGCGTCCGTCGTGAATCGCGATACTAAATAGTAAATAGTTATAGAAAATTGAAAATAGCGGTGGGTACACCAACAGCTGATAATCTTATCACATCCTTTAATGATTATCAGAAATACAATTATTTGATGTATTGAATAATAATATTAATACTTATAATGCATATTAATATTCAAGCGCTTCTACTTTTCATGTCTGTCGTTCACTTCTTCAAGACTTACTCTTATGAGCACCATATCATCTGAAAACGGCATTCACTATGGTACTTCACCCTGTATATCTTATGTAATTTCATCCATTATACAGAAAACACCGTTTACCGTTTACACAAATATTTGGTTATAAAAAATGTTTATGTATTCAATTATTTATACTTTTCATAATCTTCATAAAGTTCTTGGGGGTTCCTGGGGTACTAAAAGTGTAACTGTATACACTGACACTAAAATCCCCAGTTTCTCCACACAGCCTTCATTCTTTACTCGCTTTTTCATATGTCTTAAATTATATTTATATATTAGCATACAGTGGCAAAGGGGGATGTAAGAGGTTAAGCAATATCAAAGATCACAATCCTACTCTAAGAAAAATATTAATTATAAGATAAAATTGAGATCAGCAATAGTTTGAATAATCAATAACTAGAATCGATCATTTTTGAAAAAGTAAATTTTGAAAATATATACTTTGGAATCTCTTTCACTTGAAACTATTCATTTCTTGATTCGACATTTTACGGAAACATCAAAAGTTTAAATAATCAAATTTTTGAATCGATCATATTTGAAAAAGTAAAATTTTAAAATACATATTTTGACGTGCCCCGTGGACAATTTTCAATAATGCTACATACACTTGTATGTATGTACCTATTGTACAAATGCGCGGCAAATTTGAAATGCTCAAAATGCTTGATTATCTCTGATTATATTTATTATTATTATTATTTTAGTGAAACTAAAAAGTGAAATAGGAGAGATTTATTGTTTATCTATATTAAGTACTTATAAGCGTTCCATATATCATTATATATATGTATACCTAATGTATATATAATATGCATATAACTGCAGAGTGATTTTTTTAAGTATGCTCACCCCACTTTTAACCACAAATAATAAACAAATTTGAAATTTATTTCATATAACATTTAAAGCACTAATACTACATTTTTATGAAATAAATAATTGTTTATAAAAAGTCAATGTTTAGTAAACTATAAAAATCATGCAGTTAAAAAATAGTATAAACATTAATTATTTCACAAAAATGTAAGTACTTTAAATTAAACAAGAAAAAAATTCAAATTTATGTATTATACACGGTTAAAAGTGGGGGTGAACATGCTTAAAAAATCAAAGTACCTATATATATGTATGAAGCTTAATTTTACGTTATTTAATGAAGACCTATTATAAAATAAAACAATTATAAAGTACTTAAATAGGAACATAAATTATATTTTCTTTAGTGCCTATATGTTTTTTTAACATCAAATAATAGAAATTCATAAAAATATAACATATATAAAAAATATATATTATAAAATTTAATATTATTATTATCTATGTATTTTAAAATAAAATAAGTAAGTTTAAGGTAACACGACTGGTGCACGTGAGCCAAAAACACCAGTTATATAGGACGGGCTTAAGATTCTATCTTATTCCATGAATTTTCTTAAATTCATTTGATAAAACTAAAATATATTTGAATATTTGATATATAAAAAAAAAAAATACATAAATAAAACTATAAGATTTAATTTCAAAAGAATTCTGAATTATATTGATTAATATTTGGTTATAATTTGAGCATTCCGGAGAATCTTACGGGGAAAATGTTAAAGGGGACACTTGTTAACCATCGTTATAGGTAAGGGGACTGAGTTCCCCTGTGTATCCCCTTTTTAACCACTGATGGTCTACCAAAATAGCGATCACATAAACGTCTATTTAAAATAAAACCATTTCAAACTTTATCGATTCTAGATATGTAATTTATTACATACGTTGTTTACTGAGATGTCGATTTAACACGATGTAATTTCTATAATATTACGATTAATTAAACGTCTATTCAAAATCAAATAATTTCAAACTTTTTCGATTCATGTTAATTCAAATTATTGTCGTTTAAAACAAATTATGTTTCAATATTATGATGATTCTATTCAACGTTTTTCAATCTTTTGCTATGCATCCTATAAAAGCTGAATAACCAAACACAACGTATACAAATTAGGTAGTAATAACTGTAGTTAAGAGTAGTAGTTTCTATATGTAATTGGTTTAATCTTGGCTGATTCTATAATTTTATATAAATTTAACTATGTGTTATAAACATATTTTCGTAAGACAACTTTTATGGAAATTAAAAATTGTCAATGTTTTAAAACATTGGTAAGTGTACTTTTCAGTAGATAGTTTAGTATAGACATATAATATGATAGTTATGTAATGACAAGGGTCCAGATTTGAAGGCAACCCTTTAAAGGCATTTTTTTAATGGAAATCATTTTGTATTGGAAAGTTCTTTACTACTGGAAAGTGTTTAAAGTGTAAAATGTCTAAATTGAGCAATAAAAATGCACTAATTATTTTTGAGACTACTTTTTTTATACAATATATTTTTCATATTTTAGTTAAGGATTAGAAAACACTTAACTTTAATTTAAAATGTTCAATAATATTTATAATTTGTTTAGGTGAGAATGCAGCTATGGGATACAGCAGGACAAGAAAGATTCAAAAGTCTTATTCCTTCATATATTCGAGATTCTGCTGTTGCTGTTATTGTATATGATATAACCAGTTAGTGTCTTCATTTTTTAATTGTATTACAATCAGTTATATTACTTTTTTATTATTTAATAAAAAAACAAACGATGGCACTTGTCAATATTTTCAGACACCAATACTTTCCGTAAAACGTCTAAATGGATACATGAAGTACGAACTGAACGTGGTAGAGATGTAATAATAATATTAGTAGGCAACAAAAGTGATTTAACGTGTAATCGACAAGTTTTAGCTAAAGATGGTGTACGCAAGGCTAAAGAATTAGATGTTATGTTTATGGAAACTAGTGCTAAATCTGGTTACAATGTCAAACAAGTTGGTGATGATTAGTGACCATTATATTTACTAGGGCCTGGATTTATATGCATTAGCATATATTTTTTTAATAGTCCAGAAAGTAGTTAGATAAGCTACAAATTTGAATTATAGTCAATTGATCTGAAATAAAAAGTTTTATTTTGAATATTTTTGCATTTTACGATTTTTCATTGCATATAGATAGTTTTTAAATGCATATTATTAATAATTTGGTAAAAAAATTCTTCTAACGAATATTTACAGTATATTTTAGCATGTATGTAAAATGTATCTTACAATTCACGCATTTAAAAAAATTTATTATTCCATATTATTTTTGTATACTTAATATTATGAATTCACTTGTCTACCTGTCTATACCTACTCTGTACAACTTCCAAATAGCTACCAGCTTTTAGGAATTTCATTTTATATTTTTCTAAACAATAATAAATAAAAATTCAATAAGAAAAAAAAAATAATAATAATACATTTTTTTTTTGCATATATTTATTTTAAAAGACATATTTTTATAATATAAAAACAAAAATGCATATTTAATAGTGCACGTTTCTAAGGTTTATAGGGCATATATATCCGGGCCCTTCTTATTACTTTAGAAAATGTATGTATTTATATTTTTGTTTAGTTATTTAGTAAAGTAGCAGAAGAAATATTTGGCATGGATGAAACCAATCTACTTCAGAATCAACCATCTGAAGACGGTATCCTTTTTATATTAATATTAAATATTAAGAAGACAATCAATAGAAATGTCCGTTACCATATTGCTGCAATAATTCAGATCATACACAGTGCTGCGCTCTAATCAGTCACATAATATACATTTTAGATTTCATAATATCATATTGTTTCTTAATATGATAATAACTTGATTATCATTAATTGGTGCAATAGAGCGCATCACTGCGCGTGATCGGATTTTCAGCAGCTTTAAAGGCATACGTATGTGACATGATTTGCTAGACCTGATATTCTAAGATCGTGATAGTAGGTACCTATATTTATAATGTCTATATATGTTTTACATATCTAAGTACGTAAATACTTTAAATACATACAAAAACTCGGGTTAAGTATTAGTCTCAAGAGGGCACTATATACGACCAGTTTCAAAAGGGTTCTATATAATATATAGGTAGGCAATATAATGGACATTTGAATATCGCCTAGCCAAGTTGCTGGAGGAACAAACCACCATCCACCAAGTGACCCTCACTTCCAATTTTGAGTAGGTAATAGGAACTCCCCGAAACTTGCGAAAGCAGTGGAAAAATAGATACGTCTCCCACTATCCAATCACGCAATGCAGTGGAAGTTTTAATGATAAAGAAAATGTACCAATTTAAAAATGTGTAGGTAGTAGGTATCTAAGTCTTACCTATGTTATATATTACTGAGTAGTTTTCGTATTTAATAACCTCTATATACGAATATTTAAACACGGTAAAATAATATATAAAATTGTATATGGGCCATTTTCTAAAAAGTTATTAGGTACCTAGTTATTTCTTTTATATATTTTAATTACATTATAAGAAAATACCTATGCGATATAGATACATTTCAATATTTGTTATCTATTATGTTTGTTGCCTTAACTATTGCTTATTTTCAGTGCAAGAAGTCGTGCTTAATGATACGTCGAATGATACATCAAATTTAGAGAAGAGTTGTGGATGTTAATATGTATATAGTAAAACTTTAATAATTATTTAATCCATCTGATTTTTTCATGTAATAAAGTTTAAAAATGACAAAAATATAGTCATAGTCTAAAGACAAAATATAAGGACAATGATTCAACGTGTATTGTGTAGGTATATTAATTAATTTAACATAATTAAAAAGTCTAAATTACAAACTATGTATACAAAAAATAAGAGAGAAAAATAAGTAATAGTATGTTTACAAAAATATAATAATTGTACATTATAGAAGGGGGGTGTCTAAATTGACCTATATCATACAGTGTGTTAGTGATTCATTATTTAAATAATCTGTAACAAATAAAGGAATGAAGGAGAAAGGAGCAACGTTACAAGAACATTATAATAAATGAGGAGGACCAGTAATTAAATTGTCATCTATTATTATTACAATATTGTTATTATTGTTATTATTACCTTTATATCTAGATATTATATACATATCATGTTTATTGTAAAAAGCCGATTGGCGTTAATTATAATAAATAAAAACAAATCTAAACACGAATTAATTAATATAATTATATTAACCATTACATTTTACATATAAATATAACATTTTAATTAGAATATTTTCATCTCTCAGAACATTCATAAAGTTTATAACTAGATAATAATAACTATTCATATTGTTATTGTTTTATAAACTTACTAATTACTATTTCAGTTTTTGGTAGTTTTTTTTTATGTCTTTCTATTCCACCCGTTTTGTGAGTATTGATCTTGTTTTATTGTTATCATATTACGTTCACTCCTCACTATCACCGTCAGCTGTTTTCTGGAGACTTAAACGCTAGTTGCAATTGTTACTTATTTACCGGAGACTGTAAATAAATAAATTATTACCTTCTTTGCATAGATTTTACTTAGTACGCCTAGCTACATCATGAATTCAACCAATTCTCTTAGTAGTAAACGTGTTACTCGTAACAATGCTTCGTCTACTCAATCTACCTCTTCGAATGTTAGTCTTTCATTAAATAATGCTACTTCCATTGATGATGTGATGTCGACTTTACTGTCTTTCCGGGAGGACTATTTATCTTCTAATAAAGCTCAGTCAGCCGCCCAAGCTTCTCAATTCAAGGACTTAAAAAATGATATTAAGCAGCTTTCGGGGTTAGTATCGGAACTTAAAGCTGAAAATTTAGTTTTACGTACCGAAGT
>JAIPRL010008840.1:0-19248 GCA_025469235.1 Pemphigus obesinymphae | reverse complement strand
TAAATTAAATTATTTTAAGCAATAACTGGATATCTCCTAGACTTCATGTTGCCAAACATGTCAATAGCTTGGTTTAGGTCTATTTTTGAAGCAGTATCTTTTTCTACAGCTATTACGAGTAAATAACAGCTATTGCGATCATCCATTGTCAATCGTAAATGTATTTTAACAAGCATAAACAAAGAAAAGAAACTCTCGTTTTTTACGGTTGAAACTGAAAAAGTTAAAGGATGGTTATAATTTTAAGAATTTCTGGAAAATCGTTAGGAATTTTATTTAAAATTTTATAAATAGAAAAAATATTACGAATACCATCACTTTGATTTAAATTAGAATTTTTGATTAGGTGTTTATCTGATTGAAGCAGGAAACTATTAATTTTAAAATGTTGATATAGTGTTTATGGAAATTTTTTAAATAGGATCAATTATAATCAAAGTAAATTAGGACTATAGGAAAAACACCACCTTTGGCTTTTTTCATTTTTGCACTTAGTTCTTAAAACATATAAACGTAAAACGAACGCAAAACATTGAAACCTCAAGCAACGGCTAGGCACATCAATTTGTTTATGCCGTATTATGTCAACCGTTAAACAATAAACTTGGAAAATGGAAATTTGAAACCACAGAAATACACCCATACGGAAATATATATATATGTTTATGGAAACCATCACCAAAGAACATATCAAATAAAATATAGACGGTTTTGTGGTAAAATTAAAATATATAGTACTATAGTAGGTACGGGAAGACATAATATACGAAATACGAGTATAGGTACCCGAATCACGGTGTAAACATCGCGCTAGGCCGCTGGGAATTTAATTTGTTTTCTCAATATACTGATATCTGTAGTGGAAATCAATAATTAAAATAACTAGTAATATAGACTATAAATAGGTTCCTATTAAAAGTTTTAACCATACTATTGGTAGCGTCTATCGATCAATTTTAATATTATTTATTTTACAAGTACATACACCGTACGCCGTGGTGTTAGTTTCATTAGTTATTACTATTTGGCATACGCTATAATTATCTAGGTACTTTTAGCACGAATCTATCGGCATAAATAGCCGGACACCGGCCCGCTTGTAAATAAGTGGAGGGGGCAAATTCCCACACTGCCACCCCCCAAATGACGTCACTGGTTGCAAGGTGTGTTTCGTTTAATAATAAGATTTTTTGTTCTTAAGGTAGATGTAGTAGGAACAATTCGTGAATATTATAACTTCGAATTTTTTTGAAATAATAACATTACTCAAACAGATCCGTCCTAAATAAATATTTAAGGGGGTAGGGGTGTTTCCAGAAATAAATCAGAGGAATTAATAGACGTTTTTACTACTTCGTAGAAAATCTTTTTTTTTATTAATTAATAATAATTGTCAATATTTATCATAATGCAATACAATACTAACATAATAAAGTGCAATATAAAATATGTATTACAATTACTTTTTTATTATATTTTCCAGAGGAATACAATCTATAGATATTAATGTCAATAAAGATAAATTAATAAAAATAGGACAATATGCCCGTGTATATTATAATTATATGATGTGTAATATATTATAATAGATTAAATTATGTGAAATACTAAAATGTAGGTATATCATAAGACATAAATAATTACTTGAGTGATATAATTTCAAATATGTGTTACGAAAAAATAAAATAAAAGACAATAATATTCGAAACAAACTAAATAAGAATATTACTATTTATTAAATGAGATACTATAATTCTTATGCAGAATCAAGATTCGAAGTTTCTAACTCAAAACACATTTTAAAATCTTACGCTTTCCTATTAAATATACGCATATACTATTTCAATTTGTCTAGTTACTTTTATAATTAACTAACATTGAAGTAATTGAGTAACATATGTTCATCGTCTGAAAATAAAATAAAATTTAGTATATTCAATTACGGTATCTGGCAAAAATAGCGAACAGAAAAATATGGAAGACAAAATAGCGAAAATAATAATAGCGAAAATTTAAAATAGCGAAAATATTTCGATATTTTTTTTGATATTTATGCACCAATGTATAAATGCATCTTCTATATTCAAATATTGTGTAAAATTTATGTGTTAAAAGACAAACAACATTTGGAAGAAATTAAACAAGAACAGTTAATTAAAACAACTAATGTAACTGTGGCTTGGTATTTTTAAAAAAACCCTCAACATGGTTAAAATAACATTCATTTATTATGAATAAAGTCTAGCCATTTCCGTGTGCATGTATTTGTAACAAAATGTTTCTACAAATTTAACTCTTATTGTAATCAATTTGTCAACAAAAGCTAATTTTTACATTTTATATAATACGATTTAATTTGATCTTATAAAACTTATTTATTTCTCTAATTAATTTTTCATTTAAAATGTACAATATACTTAATACGATGATTTATATCATCGTACGATTTATATATAATTTTTTTTAACCATACGTACACTTGCGAATATTTCCAAGTTCACGATTTTGCTGTTTGTGAACTTTAATTTCGGTTGAACAGCATTATTAACGAACATTGCATACAAAACAAATTTTTTAGTTCTCATATCTGCATCGGTCCAATTGCAGCTGTACAATGCAAAAATGATGGCATTTACCTGTTATATAACAAACATTTCTAGTTATATTTATCCATATATAATTTATATATATATATATATATATTACATTGTACAGATTTCAAAAATAATACTGAAAAGAGCTAATAAAGATAATAAATTAATCTGGATAGATTAAAAAGAAATAACTCTGTATACTTTATTTATTTATATTTTTGTACCATTTCATACCTTATAATACAATAATTTATGAGCCTTACATTGTTTATCTATTTATTTAAAATAAGCAATATAATTCATAAAATTAGTTCTTTATGTTCTTATAGTATAACAAAACATAAATGGTATCTTATTTTAATTTTACATGTGGCATTTATTAGGTTCTATGAAGAAATACATGATTTTTTTTAAAGAAAAGTTATAGCTATTACTTATTAGTATAAAATATAAATGAATTAAATTAATACAATGGTAAGTTGAATTATTGGATAAATTATAATACACCTGCATTTTACCAAGTATAGGCAAAGTTAATGAATATATTAACTAGATAAAGTTCAGTTTATAAGAAAGGTTTTTTTAAAGAGTTACAATTTATAAGCTAACGAACTAATGACTTAACAAGATAAAGTTAAAAGTTAAAACCTGATTTTTTCTATAGTATTACATTAACTAACTACTAAATGTATATAAATATAAATATATACTTACTTTTTCATTTAGCTTTCCAAATAAAAAACTTATAATAAATAAGTGATACAAATAATACGGTAGTGAAATTAAAATCTTTGTTGCCAAAATTAAATTTCCGTCTTCTCCTAATAAGATTGTCTAAAAACATATAAATAAATATATATATTTGTGGACTTTATATTATGTAATAAGACAATTGTCCTTTAAGGCCAAGGTGACAATAAGGCCGGTCGGACGATTAGGTTGGAGGTGACAACATGACCGGAAAGCTGACAATTAGACCGAGTGTACAAATATAGGTGATATGTAGACTACGGAAGTGACCAAAAAGATGGAAAATAAATGTAGACCGGGCGGTCTATGAAAAACTCAAAATTAATAAAAATTTGATCGAAAAAAAAAATGTTATTAAAAGTGGAGTTCTAAGCCATTAATCACATGATACGATTATTAAAATTTGATAAGGTACATACCACAATAGACTACGGGTACTGGGTACACAGTATGAAATTCAAATATTATTCCTATTTGCCGGCACGAATTATACGGCACTGCTAACTACATACGTCCTTTTATTTCTGGATATCATCGGCCGTTGTGGTCTTGTTTCACACGTACGCCTATCAGACACTCGTTGATAAAAAAAAAAAAAAAACACAGGTACGATGCGTATCAAAACGCGATTCTCTTTGTGTTCACATGCAAGCGTGCAATACGCGAAGCTCAGTACGTATTAGCATGAACTATCACGTGTTTAAATATTGTAATTCGTGGTTTGACTTCGGTATCAGTACGTCGTACGCACGGACTTTAAGGGGTTCTGTATATGTACATTTTAAAGAAATGTTTAGAAAAATTAAAATTCAACAATTTACAAATATTATAAGTAGTTTATCTAAATACCATTTATTATCGTGCAATCACAATATTTGTTTAAAAAAATTTTACTTTTAAGTATTTTTCATTTCATTTTACTTGAGAATGACATAAATAGATAAAATAAAAAATGAATAATAAAAAACTAAATTATCTTGCACCCTACATAACCGATTTTTAATGTGCATTTTTCTATGTTTTGACGAGTTGTTAAAAATCAATTATTGAATTTTTTGAATAACTTTAAATCTTGAAAAATGAATGTATAGCAAGACATTTACATAGGACACGAGATAATGTTTTTTTTTTTTGTATTTGTATAAAATATAATAGCACAATGATTAATAAATTATAAAATAGAAATAAAGAGAGAAAAAATTGACAACAAATAAAATAAAAAGTTAATTAAAATAAATATGTTACATTAAATTAAGAAACCGGCATTTAGAATAAAGAAGATTATATTAGAGATAATTGGTTGGGAATAGGAATTAAGAAGCAAATTAATGTCAGGAGATATATAGCCAAGAGAGCGTAAATGGAAAAGAAGGTATCTAATAGAAGATAGTGGGGGCAATCAAAAAAATATGGCAAAGTGACATACGACTTCAGTGGTATGTATGATATATGAAGGGGAAGAGTAGAGAGAGAGGTGAAAGGAGTGATTGGTAAGGAGGTTATGTCTAAAACGTAGACGGGTAAAGGCAACTATTTGAGACCTTGAAAGGTCAAGATCCCAGAACCACGAGTGAGAGGAAATTAGAGAGGAGATGCTTCAATGCCAAGAAGCATAGGATAGAGGAATGGATTTAATGGAATATGCATGGGGGTCTGATATCTTATTTCCGGCAATTCTGACGTAGCTAGACACCCTTGAAAACTGTATCTGTTTATTTTTCAGATGGAGGAAGTGATCCAAATACATGATAATAAGAATAAAAGGAGATAAGGAAACATTAAAAGGGTTAGATAAGATAGCTAGGATGCAATATTACGAGTTTTAAGTCATTAGGATATCGTTGAAATTTGATGTATTTAATAAAAATAAAAACTGAAGAGCACTTTAATATTTTTAATTTAATTGCATAATATTCAGTGGAAAAAAATAAAGTGAAAGCATTTATTTTTTCAGAAAAGAAATGTTTAGTTTGAGGATAAAGAAAGATTTACCTGCGGAACCAGCACAAGTAATGATCGAGGTGAATTATTGAGTTTGAAATGATTAAAAAGTGAGTTTATTAGAGTGGTGGGAAAACATTATAAATCCATTGGAAGATAACCAAGGAAACTGGATGAGATAACAACATCGGGTATGTGTGTAAGGACAATAAATGGAGTATCATATAGTTAGAGTCGAAGGCTTAGATTGATAAATAATAAGATTAAGAGGTGTGAAAGTGGAAGAGATGAAGTCTAATATAGGAAGAGTTTTAGGAACATACCTATCTCCAAGAAAATTTTATATCACTAATATTCTGATGAAAGGAATTGCAAGTGTACCCATAATTTTAAGTAGAATTTTTCCAGCAAGCCGACGGCTTTTAATTTCTAAATAAGAGCAGAATATTCCATTTTTAAGCTAGCTAGTGTCGTGGGCTGTATTGCACCAATTCCTGTACAAAGATTAGAGCAAAGAAAGGCATTGATATTTTTTTTGTGAGTAGAAGAAGCAGAGGCAAAAATGAGCCATAATCAACCTCAAATATTATTACAGCGTTGAATAATAAAAGGAGGGATGATAAGTGTGAGTCCAATCGGGTGTCTACCGTGGAGCTAAGAAGTTGGACAAACTTGATTTAATAACTAAGTTATAATGATAGTGGGAAACCCATCTAAGTTTTTGATTGAGATTAAGGCCAAATAGGTGACTGCAGTGAAAAGATAGATGGGCTGATCATTCAATATTATATAAGGTAAAGGTAACTGATTGTGCATTTGCGAGTTTAAAGCTTGGTTAAAGGTGACGATAGAAACATCAAGATGTGTATGAGCGGAAAAAAGTATTATGCAATTAGCATAAAAAAGATATTGGAAATAAAAGGAGATAAGAGAATTACAAATTGGAGTTATGTAAACGTTGAAAAGCAAGGGACAAAAACAGTTGTCTTGAGGCAAATCCCTGTACGATAACCTATCAGTTGTGGTAGAACTCAAGGGTGATGAGAATGTCAGAAAACAATGAAATTTCATTTTGACACCCAGTCTTGTTGTAAACTCCAATCTAAATATCATTACCGATCTTATTGTCACCTTGATAGGAACAATAAGACCTCTTTTAGGACAATTAGACCAAATTAAAAAAATATAGGTGACAATTAAACCACCCCGCTTAATTCCGTCTCACCAGTCTCTTTCCATTTGTTCATTTCCTCATTTAAGTTAACTTTATGTGATAATGTGATAATATAAATTCATGATTAAACTTGAAAAAAATATTAAATTTTAAGAACATATAGGTATATTATGTTATAACTTACCGAGGTACCAATATACCAAATACATATATTTATAAATGACATCAGAAATATCTTGGTTTTCAATATGGGCTGGAAAATATTCAAAATACTATTGAATTGTCTGAAAAAAATTATTATATATAATATTTATATTTTATTAAAACAACAAAAATTTTTTTTTACAAATAATGGGAAATAAATACTGTAGCTTAAATAGACGTTATACAAAAAATACAGCAAAGGAGCTGGAAGTAAAGATTATTAAATAATATAATAACATAATAATAATATACGTGGATACAAATAAATATATATAGGTACATATATTGGTATATATTTATTTATATATTTATTACATATATTGTTAAACATTACAAAAATAAGTTTCATTATAGCCAAAAATCATTACTTCCATAATTACTTCTAATGGGAATGGGACATTTGGACGTAGGACCGTTTTGGCGTGAGAAATTTGGACGTAGAATTATTATATAATAATTATTATGTATATAATATATTATATTTATATTTAAAATTAACAATAATTTCATTATTAGGGAATAATTCAATCAAGCCAGACATTAAAGAAAACCGTCCGAAGACAACGACAAATAATACAAGCTATTCCAGACGCTCCTAAAGATCTGATTTCATTGCAGATTCCTGAATCCTATAAAATATTTTCACCATCTAAAGTTATATAAGAATAATTTTTATTGGCTGATAGTGGTCCAGGGAATGACAAAATTTTAATTTTTGGAAGGCAAAAAAGCTTAGATATTTTATTTCACTCAAAAACATGGTTTGGTGATGAAACGTTTAGGACGGCACCTCTTCTTTTTACACAAGTTTATGTGATTCTTGCTGAACAATTTGGCGGTGTACATCCCATTATTTTTGCGTTATTACCAGATAAACAATCTAAAACGTATGAAAAATTATTTGATATATTACTTAAATTGAAACCGGGTTTAGATCCTGTTTCAATATCGTTAGATTTCGAATTAGCAGTAATTAATTCGATATAAAAATATTTTAAAAATGCTCAAATATTTGGTTGTTTTTTTCACTTGACTAAAAATTTTAGAAAAAAAATGGGTGAACTTCATTTGCTTTCAAAATATGCCAAAGATTCAGAATTTAGTATAGCAACTAAAATGATTATTTCACTAGCATTCGTTTGTATAAATGATCTTGATGATGTAATAGATGTACTTTCAAATTATTTACCCGAGAAACTACAGTCAATGTTGGAATGGTTCGAAGATTACATTGGTAGAATGAATCGTAATAACCGAAATCGAAGAAAACCTCGATTTGCACCTCAAACCTGGAATTTATATCAACGTGTTTTAAATTATCAGAACAAAACAAATAATCATGCAGAGGCAGCGAATCGTAGGCTGAATATTGAAATGGGATGTGATCACCCTACGTTATGGTCATTTATAATAAATTTGAAAAAATTCAAGCCGGTCGGGATATATATTATAACCAGCTTGAAGCAGGGAGAAGTCCACCAAAAAAATTTAAATAAATATTGTGATACAGATAATAGGCTGTTAAAAATAGTTAAAGATTATAATAACCGAGATATTTTATCATATTTAAAAGGTATTTCTTTAAATATATCTTTAAAGTAAATAATAATATATTTATATGTCCGGTTAAAATTTAAAAAATTTTTATTTAGTGTAATGTATTTTTATTTTTTTTTATTTAGATTTTAAACATCATTTTAGACAAAAGAATTTTTTTGGTAATTTTAATAAATATTTTTATATGTCTAAAAGTCTCACGCCAGAACAGTCCTACGTCCAAAAATCTCACGCCAAAAAGGCCATACGTACAAACGGTCACGTCCAAATGTCCTAGACCCACTTCTAATACCTAATATAATAAGTTTTATTAACAGATTTAATTTTGTTTAATTTGTAATATTATATGAAATAATCCAATATAATTCAAATAGTCTAGCTAAACTGAAGAAATTATAAAATTTAAAAAAAAAAAGAAGATATAATTGAATTTATATTTACAGTTTACAATTCGATAACTTGAAAATTGATAACTATCTTAATATAAAGTAATATACTATACAAATATAGGTAAAAATTGATTTTAATCAATTTTTAATTGGTTTTATATATTTCAATAATAAATATCCATTGTGCGTAATCGGTTTCATATTAATATATGACATCTTTTACATAAAACATATTATTTCCAGCAAATAAAATTAACGTACCATTAACTTTGAATGGTTATTATTTACAATTTAAAAAATATTTGAGGTTTTTAAAAAAACCCATGTAATAACTGACAATTAGTATGCATTGAACATTATATTTTTAAAGCAACTAAGGAATTAGTGTTGAACATTTTTTAATCAGTATTCATTTTAAATGTTTTATTTTTTTAAATAAATGTTTTTAAAATATTTAAATACTTTTTGAGCCAAGCAAGGAGTTTATTATTTTTACAACGATGCATATTATTATTAATGTAGTAACCCAACATTTCTAATAGAAACAACTTTAACATCTAATACGCACCCATATTCCAGTAGAAAATCAGAGCAATTTAGGAATTTAATGAAACCATTTTTTGATTTTCTCAATATTTTTATCTATAAGATTTAAAAATACTACTAATATATTCCGAAAAACCATGTTATTTTCAAAATTCGTTATGGTTTCCTCGTAATTCTGAAATTATGGTACTAGAAACTTAATAAAATAGATTCAAAATTTATAATAATAAATGTAACAATATCATGTCGATTATAGACACTTATTACTAGGGATAAGAAGATATAGAATGTTCATAATTTTGTCTTTGTCTTCTATTTATAACTAGGTGAGCTAAAAATTTGTTCTATAACAAAATTAATTTATTTACGGTTTTTTTTTTGCATATTTTCTCATATTTTGAACGTTTTTTTTAAAATTGCATATGAATGATATTTGTGCATATAATATGCATTTCTAGTAAAATTACATATTTTCAATTGAATTTGATCAGTAAAATAATAAGTCAACAGAAAATGTATAGGTACTTAATTGTTTTTAAAACAAATAATACAATTTCATTTGTATCGTTCAAATATTTAATAAATAAAAATAAATATTAATCAAGACACTATTAGGAATCGTAACTTATCTAAGATTTATGTGATTACCTATTATAAAGCTATTATTTTTCCCTTCACGAATATATTATAAGATCAAAAATAAAATTGTTTATTTAACGATACTTGGTATCTATATTACTTTATTTATATTGGTATAGTGAAAGCCACCGGGATATATGCTTGTTATTTCGTTTAGTGAAGTAGTTTGAATCTGATTAAAAATGCTGAAAGTGTGTATATCAAGTTTAAAGAAATAAGTTACAGAATTTGGTGAACATGTATTTTTTCTACCAATGGCAATATTTTATTTTGTAAAATTCGCCAGATCAAAGTTAATAATGATAAGAGGCTTACTGTTACACAACATTTAAAAACAAGCAAAAATGATCGATTTGTGAACCTTCAACAAAATTAAAATTTAAAAAAACAACAGTTATTTACAACCCGTGCATAAAGTCATTCTAAAAAGACTGATTTTTTAAAATATTTATGTAAGGTAATTTTATATGCTAATATACCTTTTCATAAAATCGCCAATACTGAATTTTGATAATTTTTAGAAAAAATCCTTCGTGATCATCCAAGTGAATCTGCTTTAAAAAAAATGTATGTAAACGATTGTTACGATGAAATAATAGATAATATTAGAAAACGTATTGCTGGAAGAAAATTGGGTCTCTATAGATGATCCAATTGACGTGGAAGGTAGATTTATGGCAAATGTTGGAACACAATAAATTAGTTGATGGGCCAGATGAAATATTTTTATTTACATTAGAAGTTTTAGAAAAAGCTAATTTTTAAACAATAGCAAAGATTTTTGATAAATCTATGAATCTTTTGTGGCAAAACGGTATACAACATAATAACGTGCTTTTATTTCTTACCGACGCTACTGCATATATGATAAAAGCTGGACAAAAGTAAAATGGCGCACATTACATGTTTGGCTAATACAATGCACAAAATTTCAGAAGAAATTCGTGGTCAGTTTCCTCGAGTAAATAAGTTAATATCAAGTGAAGTTTTTAAGCTCCATCTCTCACAATATTATTTGAAACCGAAATTCTGGGTATACCACTTCCAATGGAACCTGTACTTAGGCATTGGGGAACATAGATATTTGCTGCTTCATAGATAGATACTACTGTCAATATTTTAAAGAAATTTACGGTGTATTATAAAACTAGATTCGAAATATGCAGTTCCTATTAAAAAAGCTCAAATTATTGTCAGTGAAAATTCCCTGAAACTAAACTTATACATGGTTTATTATTTATTTATTTTATATTATGGTTTATTATATTTTATTTTTACCATCAACGATAACTTAACTTGAAAGAAAAAATATTTCATTAATTATTTCAATAGTTATCATTAAATCTATGCAAACTAAAATTAGATAATAAAATTTGTAAAGAAGGTGTTGCAATAAATCAAAAATTAAATAATGTTTTAGGCAAAATAAATGATTTAATATTTTACGAAATATTTTAACTGGAGAAAGCACATATATGGAGAAATTTTTAGAAGACCTGACCGGTATTAACTTGGTTTACTTTAAATATACCCCTATATAAGATATAGAAGTAAGATTTTTTGGTTATAATTATATTCTTTAGGACAATAGTCGTCGACTAAATGTTGAAAATATTAAAAAAAACTTGGGTAGTTCAGTGCAACAAATTCATAGGTATGAAAAAAACAATTATTAAATATACTACAATATATTTAAAAAGTGATATATTTATCAGATTATTAGAATCATATAATTCGTATAAAATCAGTATCAGTATTATATTATAATTTATTAAATTTTTCATATTTAATGCATGAGCATATTATTGAATTTTACTCTTAAAGCTTCTCGTCCCTACTTAAGACGTTATGGAATGTATTATGAAGTCAATTTAGGTAAATATATAATTTTGAACTTTCCACTTCTCATTAATAAGATTTATAGAAATACCGATACGTTTAGTACTTTTATATAATGAATATATTTCTAGTCGAACAATTATATTGAAATGTTTAAAAAACAATAAATGTACCTACTTGAATTAGAACAGTAGATATATAATACAATCACATACACAGCAATTCATGTGATGAAAAATAGTTCACGAATCACACTATATTATGACTAACATAAAACTGAAAAAATTCAGATAACTACAAAAATGTTAAGTAATTGTGCATTTACTAAATTCCTATTATTCATTGTAGGTTCGGGAGATTAGTAGTGATATTTGCGATTTAAATATTTCAAGTGATTTTAGTGATATTAGATTAAATAAAATAGTATAATCACAGTGTACAATCTATGATAATTTCGGATATAATATCAACTGTTGTCATAAATTGTCGAACTCCACTTATAAACTACATAATTTCTCAGAATTATCAAATTTCATAACAAAATATAATATAGTATAAAGTATATAGAAGTAAGTTTACTAAAGTTTATTGTTATAAGTAAGTTTATTTTCTTAAAATAGGTTACTTACTTCATTACTTTCTGATGATCTGTAATTATCGTTCTTAAATTATCATATATATCATATTTTTCTTCATATTGTATTACATCACTGTTGATCCCTATAAAAATATAGGTTATCGAAAATGTGGTTGGACATTCACTAACTCATTAGTTTTATGTTAAGTTAAAAATATGGTCGTTGTTAACAAATTCGTTTATCTGGTGTACTGATTATTTATCAAATAGTCCAATTCAAAATTATATTAATAAGATTTTGAATAATAAATTATTTCTCGTTAAATATTAGTCTTAAAAAATATATAATTCCTTAGGATTAATGTTTTATTATAAAAAAAAAAATATTTGATCCTCAATTTATAGATTGTGGAAAATACGTACATATATACCGTGAAAAATTAAAATTATTAGACATCTTTTATTCCTTTATACACTCCTGTTATTATTATTTTGATTCTAATTTGTTAGATATATATTATATTACAAATTTATATTATATTTTATAAGCTATATTACGTGATTAAATACAAGTAATCTAATATTTTAGTCGTATTAAATGTTCCTAACCACAGTTGATACTCTATAAGTTATATCCCGATGGTTCTTGTAAACATAAAACATTATTTTATATATATTTTATTCAATAGTAGATAATTGAATAATTTATTAAACTATTCATTATTTGTTTAACAGTCAATAATATAATCTTCACGTACCCAAACTATCCGGTAGTGAATATTTGTAACCCAATGATCGAATTCCATCACAAATCGTTTCAAGTTGACATAATAATGCATAACAAACTATATATGTAATAATATCAAATATGGACGCAAAATATAAAAAAATCAACCCTATTACAATTTCACAGACATAAAATATGTAAAAATATTTATTATACGTATCTTCTGACATTATAAATAACACGTTAAAAACATTAATTCGGTTATTTATATACGAACCGTCAAATTGCCTTATTGTAATATTCGTGTCTTTTAATATAATTGGAATTATTATCCAAAAAGAGAAGCTTATGCTAAATAGTATAGTATATAAATATATTAGTAGTATTGAATGCCTCCGCCAATCATAAAAAATATTTCTATTGTAGTGTTTATACGACAAAAAGTTAATATTTGTGTTTTCAATACATTTCCATAAGTCTTTTGAATAGTGTATTATGGTTATAATTTTGAAGGTTAATAAAAAAGAATTACTAATGACTGCTCCGTTGTATAAAAATGCAGTTAAATCATTTGTCAAAGTGTACATAAAAATGAGATTCTCCATGAAATAAATGCCGATGAAAAATATCATGGTCATAATAGTTATATGAAAACCATTGTAACCAAAAATGTTCGAAGAAGAAGGATCCAACAATTTATATAAACATAAAAACTTTATAAACTTTTCGTCGAACATGTAGTTTATTCTTCTATTGGTGATGGTCATTTTATAGATACGTAATTTTTACTATGATATATACCTGTAGACATAAAAACAAAGAATGAGAAAACATTTTAATTGACATTTTCATAGTATAATAAATTATTCAAACAAATAATAGCATATAATGCTGTAATTTTTTTATTTATAATTTAATGACATTCATAATATTATATACATATTTACACCTATAGCTACACAATATTTGGTTATATTTATGTGTAAGTACCAATATGAGTTTCTCGTGAAAACTATTCTGAATTACTGAAATATATTTAGAATAATGTATTGTTAATATTATATTGAAATTTCAGGAAGTAAAACCTAATATTAATCATTTTATGACGAAAAACTTCAAAATTGCTATAAATAGCACAAAATTAGGAAAAAAATTCAAAAAAATTTTTCACGTTGATTTTGTACTTCTATAATTTTTGGTAAAAATTTCAAAACCCATTTTTTCCTTGTTATACGAATACATTTTCATACCGAACTACTACATGCCAAAAAAATTTAATGGCTACTACAAAAATTTGTGAGTACCTATTTTTGAGATTTTTTAATATAGATAGGATGATTTATTTTTAAAACTGTACTAAGGTCTTAAACCCAACAATTAATTCTTTTAAAACAAAAATACTAAAAATTTAAATTATTTTAAATAGCCCAACATTTAGGCAGATTACAGATTTTCATAAATCGAGACTAAACCTCATTCTATTCTCAGTCAATGAATAATTATCATTTGTGGTTCAAATGTTAAATTCTAAATATCGATAGATTAAACAATATCAATCAGAAAAATTCTAAATCTTGGACTATTGCCTATTACAGCCATTAAAAATTCGATTTATGTAGGTACTAATTAGTTTCTATAAGTATTCGAACTATTATGTAATATTTATACATAAAATAAATGGTGAACATTTGACATAAACTTTGTCGATCTAGGATTATAGAATTATAAAAAACAATATACTATACATTTTCCTCATCATCGTCCTCAAAACATCACCCCCATTATATTTAAGGGGTTCCATCAAATTTTTTTTCAATAAATGTTGAGAAAAATTAAAATATACGAATTAAAAATGTATTAGAATTATTAGAAAAGTAAACTATACATTATCTTGAAACTTAAAAATAAAACCAAAAGGTACTTTGAAATAGTTTTAAAGTGAAAACACCTATTATAAAATACATAAAGACTATAATATGGAGATAATACCTTATTGGTGGGATTTCATACTACTTTAATTATATAGAGCAATATTGTATGTACAAAAATAATTTTTCGTTTTTTAAATGCATTAAGTATACCTATACATTTAAAACAATAAAAATTATTTCGATTAGGTTGTCTCCAAAATATAATCTATTTTGTATTTTTAAATAAAGAAATTATTAATAATTCAAGTATGACAACTATTTATTTTGTTAAATTTATTAGCTTTAAGGAATTCTTTTTGTATTTTTTGATATATTTGTTCGTTACAATGCAAGCTGTTCTATTTATTATAATATGAATATTCTATTAATTATCACATTGATAATTATTATTATAAAGCCTATTTTTCATATTTAATGTTAATCTTAAAGTAGAAAATATTGACTGATGCACTATAGTGCGCCACGCACCTATTGGTGTTAAAAAATGCAGGGTTAAAGGATGTCTTAACTCTAAAATTTTTTTAAGAGACTATATAGTTAGTTTTTCATGAACATTTTAAAACTGTTGAAAATTATTAATGTTGTATCATAACTTTTAAGTGTAAAGTTGATTACCTATATACAGTTATGAATGATATTAAAATAATTCCGAATAATAAGGTGATGCTAGAATAAAAATATTCGTGAAAATTAAAACAATTATTAGATTGACAAATCCTGCAGTATACACGATACCTACGAATGACCGAGGTTTGGGTTTATTGGATCCAATATTTTTTAATATCAGTGCTGAACGTGATAGTCGTATGTGATTGCTACGTCAACGTAATGACTATTTCTAAAATAAAAAATAAATAAAGTACTGATATTATGTAATTATAAAACAGATAAACAGGAAACGATGTTAAAACACTTTTTCATACCGTTAGATGTACTATCCGCGAGCGTATCGGTCAACGAAATAATATACACTATAGCTCTGGTCGTGCTAACCACCATCATATAATGGGAGCACCCTTACAGCGCACGCATTGATGTTATATAAAATAAATTCGTGGCGACTGCACGCGATAGAACAAACTTATATTATAAAAAGTATTCGGAAACTTTAGTCTGATGAGGGGGGGGGGGTTGAGTGTTACCACTGACCCACCATTATAGTCTCTTACTGACCATTTAATTAGAAGCAATGCATTTTTGTCGTGATATAGAAGTCGCAATTGTATAAAAGTATTAATCGTAGTTATTTATTGTTTTCGTAATTCCCTCCTTATCGACAATTATACTGTTCAATATCCACGTATATTATATTAATGGTAACAGATGTCCAAGACATAGGGCATAATATACCATAATTCACAGTATATACAAGTGAAAGGCGTGACTGGTTACACGGTGAACGTGGATAGTTCAGTGTCAGTGACGACCATCGATGACTACGAAGAGATTTGATTGAATATGATAATTGTATGGTCAAAATGGAAGCTTTGGCGACTAGCCACTTGCAGTGGCCACAGTGAATCGTAAATCGTCCAGTATCGTACAATCTAGTAGTAGCCAGAACACGACGGAACATGTGGCAGTTGCAGATGTCGTCGTTTATATAGATGCTTTCGCAGACGGACGAAGAAGTGTACACGGTGGTTATCCGCCATATCCATTGGACTCGTGTACCAGACCCACGAATGTGGTGTTCAGCTCTTTAACGGGGTCGCTGACTTCCCAGTATTTACCTGACTCGGTGTTCGGCTGAATGACGAAGCTCTACAACATGGTGTCGTCGTAACCATAACCGGACACCATGACGAAAATAAGGCATTGCACTATAAACTGTATTAGAACAAACAGCAATAGCGACAAGAACAACAAAACCAAAAATAATCACACCGAAAACAACACCTTTACGAACAACAAAAGCACCATCGGGTTGTGTGCATTGTCCAACGGTGGTACTTTAATGTTATGATGGTAATACCTATTATGTAACTATTATGAAATGTTGAGGTTATGTTTATTTGTTTTTTACTATTCATGTTTTTAGTAAAGTTAAAATGTAATCAATAAAGTTAAATAATACAGTATTAAAGGTTGATTTATTTATTATAAGAGTAATACATATTTAAGGGATAGAACAATTAGAGACGAAGATAAAAAGAGCGCAAACTAAAGAGATTGAAGTGGATACAAACGTCGTGTCTCATGGTAAAGAAAAAGAAGATGTCGTTATTTCCTCTAGGTCACATTGAACCATTCGATGAGAAAGATGATGTTTGGGAGTCGTACATTGAGCTATTTGAAGTGTATATCAGCTGCAACAATATTGTTGAGACACAACGAGTTCCAAAATTGGTAAGGTTAATAGATAAAATCACGTATAGAATACTTAAAGATTTGTGTACACCTGATAAACCGGAAACGAAAACATACGACTACATTAAAAAGTGTTTACAAAATTATTTTTCACCCAAATTGTATTTCATTTCCGAACGAAACAAGTTTAACAGTAGGACACAAGGCAAAAGTGAACCAGGTCATGAGTATGTAAAAGAAATAAAGAAATGGTCAAGCAATTGCAAATTCGGTAATAGACTGATGGAACAATTACGAGACCGATTAGTAAGTGGCATACATAGCAGTGAAACAAGAAGAAAGTTTAGAATTGAAAAATATGAATATTTAACCTTTGATAAGGCGCTTAAAATAGCAATACGGTTTGAATTAGCCATGAAAAATATAAAAGAACTTCAACCTAAAGGTGTCCATTACATGAAGAGAAATATGAAACAATCTAAGAAGTGGAACGGTCAATAAGAATCAAGGTAGTCATTTGGTAATAACCAGCAGCAGTCTAAGGAGAAAAGGTTAACTAATCAAAGCAAAAGCAAGAATGGAGCAGTCAAACTAGCAAAGAAGTGTATTTGTTGCAGTAGGGGTAACTTTACATTTCCAATTGTAAATATAAAGAATATTTTGTATTGTTATTTGTTTGTAAACGTGTAGAACACTTAGCATATAATTGTAGGAAAAAAGGTGATAGGACTAATTACTTAAATATAGAAAACAGTGAAAGAGGTGTGAGTAATTGATGAGTTGGCAAACAGTTTTAATAAATTATTTCATATAGAGAAAAGTGATAAAGTGTATAGAGTAGAGCCAATAAAAGTTGAGGTTGAAATTGAAGGAAAAACAATTCAAATGGAATTACATACCGGAGAATCTGTTTCCATTATCTCGGAAAATGAATATGACAAAAGATTTAAAGATATAAAACTAGAGTCAGACAGATTGAAATTACAGTATTATACGAGTGAAATAGTTGATACATTAGGATATATTATAAGAATAAATGTTAAATATGAAAACACTGTTTAGGGATAAATGGTATGTTATTAAAGGTAGAGGAGCAATACTATAAGGTAGAGAATGGTCAAAGAAAATGGGTGTATTATCAAAATTATGTTTAAGTCAACCGTACAAACAAACAAAACCTTTATTAAGCATAAGTTATAATCACATAGAAAATTAGATAGTAAAAAAATGTCCAGAAGTATTTAGTGATAATTTAGGTTTGTACAAAAGAGAGAAAATTGGACTACCTTTGATAGATGGCGCAAAATCCAAATTTTTCCAACCAACATCAATTCCTCTCGTATTAAAACATAAAGTAGAAGCTGAATTTGATAAATAAGAAAAAGATGGAGTGATAAGCAAGGTAAAATATAGTCTATGGGGCACACCAATAGTTCCTATTATCCAATCATCTGGGGATATTAGGATCTGTGATGATTATAAGTTATAGTTAACCCTTTTCTAAAGTTAGAATCCCAGGATAGAAGAACTATTAGTAGGAATTAAAACAAAAGGTAAATTTTCCATTATAAACCTAAGTCAAGATTATCTCCAATTATCACTTAATACAAAATCAAAAGAACTAACGGCCATAAGCAACATAAAGGTGTATATGTTTATAGTCATGTTCCTTTTGGTAAAAATACTTCCTTTTTCTTCTCCTTCGCCTTCTCTCCCAACTATTTGGGGTCAGCCACCCTGGTCCTACACTTCCACTTAACTCTATCTCCCGCATCTTCTTCACTTACTCCCACCTTCCTCATATCACTTGACATTACATCCCCCCATCTTTTTTTCGGTCTTCCCCTCCCCATTTTACCAACAACATGCATTTCCCTTACTAATCTTACTGCCTCAGTCTCTTCCCTCCTTAATACATGCCCGAGCCAACTTAATCTATTCTTTCTCATTTTGTCTACTATCGAAGCTACCCCTATACTACCTCTGATATACTCATTCCTTATTTTATCCTCTCTAGTAATTCCACTCATCCACCTTAACATTCTCATCTCAGCTACACTCATTCTCTGT
>JAIPRL010008839.1:0-19251 GCA_025469235.1 Pemphigus obesinymphae | reverse complement strand
TACAAAAAAACAACCATCAATAATTGAATCCATTGACAAAGATAGGTTTGTAAATATTAAATTGTATAGAATATTTGTTTTTTTTTTTAATTTGGTACCATTAAAATCTACACTTTGTAGATTAACTAAAGTGCAAGAAAACAGAAAAAAGCTTATACCTATAATTGAAGGTATTATATTATGTGGCCGTCAAGAAATAGCAATTAGAGGACATCATGAATCTGGAAAAATAATTTGTAATGGTTAGTAATAGTTAGTTTTATATATTTAATACTTCTGTAATACATTTCACAATATAAAATGTATACTTCTAGATGATTCCCAATCTAATGATGGAAATGTTCGTGCAATATTGAGGTATAGAGCTAAAGGGGATAATGAATTAAAATCACATCTTGAAAGTGATAATCGGTATAAATATATTGGTTCAAAAATTCAAAAACGAAATTATAACTACATGTGGAGATATCGTACAAAAAAAGTTAGTTCAAAATATAAATTTTTCTAAATGTTTTTCAATACTGGCAGATGAAACCACAGATGTGGCAAATAATGAACAACTGACTCTATGTGTAAGATATATTGATAGCCAAAATAATTTATGTGAAGATTTCTTGCAGTATTTTATAATTGAAAGTTTGACTGGTGTTTCACTTTCATCAATGATCTTAAATGGTGTGTATATGATTAAGAACAAAATTTAATATTCAATTTTTAATCTAAAAAATTAAATTTTAGGTTTAACCAGTTGTGAAGTTGACTGTGATTTTTTATTTGGTCAGGGATATGATGGAGCTAGTAACATGTCTGGAAAGTTCAAAGGTGTTGAAGCTTATATTCGAAAAAAGTATCCTCAAGCAATATATGTGCATGTGCAGCTCACTCCTTGAATTTGGCTGTTTCTACAGCTAGCAATATTAAACCAATACGCAATTGCTTAGGAATATTAGAAAAAATGTATACATTTTTTAACAAACCAAAACGTAGCAATGTATTAATACAGGAAATTGATAAAAGTGACTTATAACCAAAAGTTAAAACTTTGAAAAGACTTTGTGCCACACGTTGGGTACAACGATATGATGCGGTCAATGATTTTGTGGTGACTGCATTACAAGTTATTTCATCAGAGTGGAATGATATTTCAGGATCTGATGCCAATATACTTTTAAAAACCTTTGATAGTGAATTTTTGATTTCACTACAAGTTATTAAAGTAACTAATTATTTTATTTTAATATAATTAGTATACATTTTTGATTTATTTACTTTGATATAGACTATATTCTCTTATGGTTTACTGCTCTGTAAGCAATTGCAGTATGAGAAAATTGATTTGAAGGAAGCAGTTGGACTTGCTGCGGATACTATTTCAGTACTTCAAAATATAAGATGTAACATTGATGAAGAATTCAATAATATATTTTGTAAAGCTGAGGTAATTAATTGTTCAACTTAATAAACTGCAATAATTGTGTAATATTAGGTATTATAATTTATAACTGAACATAATATTTACTACTGTAGAGTATAATGCTATAGTACTAATAAGATTCACATACATTTAAATGAACTATAATTTGTAATTAGGAGCTGGCTGAAATTATTGATTTGAAATTATCAGTAAAAAGAATTTGTTTAAATCAAACAAGTCAGGTAAATCCAGGAATAAACTTGAATAAAAGTAAGAGATCAGAAATAGTAGTTGAAGATTATTACCGAATAAACATTTTTGCGCCATATATTGATTTTTTTATAAATCAGTTAGAACGGTTTATGGCTCACACAAATATTTTTAAAGGTTTTGATTTGACATATTATAAAAATATTACTTTATACAAATTATTTATTATAAATATACATATTCTTTTATAATTTTGTTATAGGTTTCGAGACAATTTTTTAAAAAAATCATGATCTAACCAAAGAAGAACAACTATCATTTCAACATTTGACTGAATTTTACTATCCACACATAGACACAGAAAACAGTTTGGCTGAGTTAAGAATCTGGCGAACTAAGATTATTAAAAATAATGAAATTTTCAAAACTGCATTAGATGCTCTTCAATTATGTTCTTCTAACATTTACCCAAATATACATAAATTATTAAAAATATTATGTACATTACCAGTTTCAACTGCTACACCAGAAAGATCGTTTTCAACATTAAAAAGGGTGAAAACATATCTAAGAAATTCAATGACAGAGGTATATGTTTACTTTCAAATTTGATATTCAAATTATATTTAATTAAACTATTGTTTTATTTTTATAGGAACGTTTAAATGGTTTAACATTATTGGACTTGCATAGAGATATACCTCTCACTCCTGAAGAAGTAATAGATGAAATGGCTTAAAAGCCAAGGAAAATTGATTTTGTTTTGTAAACAATAATTTATAAATAATATTAAAGAAACTGTATAGTAACAACCTTTGTTTTTATGATAGCAATTTTCAATTTTTTGGAAATTATCCCCCCCCCCCCATTAGAAAAAGCTGTGCACACCACTGGTACCACGTGTTGAGAGAATCGTGCATATTTACAGGGATGCACCGAATAATTAATGAGATCGTCCGAACATGTGATGTCTACCAGAGAGCGAAGCCTATCAACTTTAAAGCCGACGGACCAATGACGTCGCACCAACCCACGAAAATTTTGGAAACCGTGTCACTCGACCTGATGGGGCCGTTGCCTACCGATCGTGGGGGAGTACAATATATTCTAGCATTAGTCGACACATTTTCAAAATATACTAAATTGTACGCCTTGAAACGGGCAACGACGCAGGCAATACTCAACCGGGTGGAAAAAGACTACATCCTGAAAATGGGAGTACCCGATTACATCCTAACGGATAATGGGACCCGATTTACGGCGTCGAAATAGAGGGAACAATTAGATGACAAGAGAATAAAATTAAAATTTGCGACAAAGTACCACCCACAGTCGAACCCGGTCGAGCGATACAACCGAGAGATAGGACGGATCTTAAGGACGTATTGCTCGGATCAACATACCAAATGGCCGCAATATCTGGGAAAAGTTGAGTACTGGCTCAATCAACTCAGATCGGAGGTCACAGAATTAATACCGTGGCAGTTAATCGAGAGGATACCGCCGAAACGACCAATGGAGAAGGAGGTTAAGTTTCCGCAGCAGCCACAACCACCCGACACGGAGGAACTGGTCACTATCATCAGAGAAGAGATCCGGAAAAAAGCAAGGAAGACAAAAGAAAACAGAGACAGAGGAAAGAAATATATCCGATATGAGGTGGGCCAAATGGTACTCATACGATCACACAAACTGTCCAAAGGAACAGAAGGAGAAAATAAAAAAGCTCTTCCACTTGTACCAAGGACCATACATAATAACAAAACTCATTGGTGAGTCCACACTGGCCATACAAAACGAAAAAACACTTGAAACGGACATTGTGAACGTAGCCAATGCCCGCCAATACTTTGAACCCACAAACACCCAATGAGGAAGCCGTCAAGCGGAGGACGGACACAGGAGCCAATCGGAAGGCACCATGAGAAAGCACGAAACTATATAAGAAAAAAAAATCATCAGTCAATCAAACAAAAAAGAAAAGTTCAAACGTCAATCAAAATGAAAACACGTACCGAAGAAATCCAGAAGATGCGACGAGAAGCAGCTCAACGCCGAAAAATCATCGCAGCCGAAGGAGAAAAAAGCCACAAAAGATGTCAAAAGGGGAGGAGCGGACACTAGGCAGACGGACTACACAAATCCCATGGGAGGAACCACTGGATTGGCGGTTCGTGACGGCCAATACACTGCACCGCTACATACCATTCGAAAAAACCAATGTAAATCAGGGAAGCACGCTGAAATTCATCTCGGCAGAGCTGGACAAACACCCAAAACCGTCAAGAGCATACTCTGACGGGCCAAACAGCAAACCGCTCTGGAACATGTCCCGGAACCAGATCCGGAAGGCCATATACCAAGCGGCGATGACGCGAACGGACACAGTACGAAAAGCCGAGTGCAACCAAATGTATGAGAATTTTGCCACTGGTACCCTGTACAGCAAAACCGAGGGGATGCTGTAACGGAGCACGTGGCTACCAATAACCAACTGTAAATAAATCGGCCCTTTTCAGGGCCAATAAACGCCCAGAAACACACGTACAAAACAAGCCCGTGGTTTATACGGATCCCGCTGTACGCCGTATGCGGCATAATAACCTTTTTTAAAACTTATATAACCTACACATGTACATATAATTCCTGTCTGAATAAAGATACTATATACAGTTTACGGAACCAATCTTCGTAATTGTTAACCCGTAACAAAAGCCTCAAATACTACAACCAGCAACAAAATAGATGTGGTCCCGTAAAAGCCCAGAATACCTGATGAATGCAGGTATATATACGAAAAATATAATAAAAGGCTTTCAGCAACACATCCTATTTCCACAAGAGATAGAAGCAATCCAAAAAATATGATTAGGCAATCAATGGGATATGAAACTCATGAACAAGGACTAATTTTTTTAAAACTCATAGATGAACAGACACTTAGCAAACTCATAGAAAACAAAATATACGATATGTGGGGTCGGTTCATCACTATCGTCAAATTTGCATTGGGCCTAATGGGTATTTTCTTCATAATAAAATTGGTACTAGCAATAATAAATACGGGAATAAACATCACCCTATTATACGAGACTTTTGAATGGAGTGCTAAATTGATGGCTGGAATCATTTCAAATATGACTCACTACCTGATATACAGAGATCACAATTAAAAGCAGTCACTCAATAAACTGGAACTGGCCAACATATCCAACATCATAAGGAAAACCAAAAATCCGACAACCAAGACAACTCTCCGTATAAAAAAAAATGAAATAACAAACTTAGTACATTTATCATAAACATTTAAATGTACTATCTGTTCTTGCAAGAAAAATGTAGTACATTATATAGTCTTAAGTTGTTTATAAAAAAAATTAATACAAAAATTTAAATACCAGAAAATATTAAAATTAGAATTTAAGATTACCATTATTGTTTTAAAATTTTAATTCAACGTATAATTTGTTCTTACAAGAAAAAACATTTAATACAAAATTTAAATACTTAAAAATATTAAAAATAGAATTTAGGAAAATATAAATTTAAGATCGTAATTATTGTTCTGAAATTTTATTTTGACGTGTTAATTGTTCTCACAAAAAAAATTTAACACAATCTCAAAAAGAATGTTCATTCAAAATTACTTTATATTTGTATCTAATAAATAAATAAATAAATAAATAAATTATATATATATATATATATAATTATATATATATAAATAAATTAATTCATCAAATATCAATGCATAAAATGTATTAAGTATTAACACGTAGTATAATTATTATACTCATCAAATGTCTAATCGTGAATGGTGTATAAATACAATGTTACAAAAAACTGTATTTAAAAAAAAAGAAAAAAAATGTTTTATAATATCAATTACAACAATAATAGCTGTAAACACGAGTGCACAACATAATATAACACATATTCCATGGTAGGCGGAAACATGCATACGCAGACAATATCTGTAGTAAAAAAAAAAAAAACCATTCACGATTTATTCATCTACTTTCGTATTTATCGCATCAGCATTAAAATCATTCATTAACATACCAGATTTCACTGAAAATCATATATACCCAAAGATAATGGTACGAAACCCTTTTGTTTATATTTCTGAGTACCAAATCACAACTTCACACTTAAACTTTCAACTTTTGCAGACTCAAGACTCTTAAGACCGTAGGGGTCACGACCTCTAAAACAATAGGGGATGTTATGTTATGCACACGTGTAAAAATGTTTCAAAAAAAAAAAATGGAATTTATAAAAGTGTAATGGATATTTTTCTTTATGTACAATTAAAATTATGCATCATCATTGAATACCGTGAGAACGGACAGTTATAATAATCATATAATATAATGTAATTATCGGAATGCTAATAAAATACGACGAAAATGCATATCAGACACATCAATATATCATATAAAAAACATTGGATTACAAGGAAACTATGTAAAAAAAAATAGAAGCGATTAAAAATAAAATATAGATAGTAAATACAGTAAGTATAATACTTAGAAAGAAATTGGAATAAGGTAAAAAATAATGAATATACATACACTGCATAGGCACACACGATGGGAAAGAGCTGGGGTGGAAAAAATAATGGTCACACGCATTTTGTTTTAAAATATTAAAGCTCTTACACGGTATCTGTGTAGGTAGAAAAATTGTTATAAGACAGGCACGTGTACAACAATTTTTGCACACATAAACAAAAAACCCTTCTTTGCAGGAGAAATGCCTAATTTTAATATATGACAAAATAACCCCTGTGGCCATTGCTCGACTGTTCTCCCTTCAGTGTGTGGCCACAATTCAACTAACTACAACTCTATATAGTTTTCCTACAAATAAAATTGCGGTGTTTCCGATTGTGTGTTCTCATCCATAGTCTTAATTCAATTATAATGTGTATCGAATTGTACCTATCCTATACCTCTTCATCCTTCAACGAGTACACCAACACCGCAAATCATCTGCCAAGTATTATTTACAATCTCAACAGACAATAGCATAAGAGCTAGTGGTTTTACAATGATGTTTATTTTTTTTCTTTGTTAACCAATTTACAACCAGAAGGAGTGCTCCGATCTTTACATGCTTATATGGATTCCTGTAGAAAATTTTATCTAGTTGGTACCTACTTTAAAGATATCATTTTTCAATTTTCTCAATAGTTTTTTAATGCGTAAGGAAAAACTACCAAGAATTGATGAAAAACGGCAAATATACGGTTTCGTCAAATCGAGATTTTTCATTTCTTCGTAATTTCGAAAATAATGACTTGAAAATCTTGAAATTTCTATTCAATATTTAATTTAGTAATATATTTACGTTGATTAAGTTATTATTTTTTTTTTTTTTTTAATTTTGGTCTATTTATAGACACTTTAGTTTTTGAGATTTCTAAGTCCTAAAAGGGGTAATTTTGGGTTTTAAGGCCTGAAAATTTTATACAGCGTTATATGTACATTACTCTAACTAAATTCAAAAAATCTCAAAAATCCGTAGTCACAATTTTTTTTTTTAGTCGTTTTAATTTTTTAGACAAAATGAACAATTTTGAGCTATTTAAGCCCAAATAGTTGGTAAAATGATATTTTAAGACCTCAAAAAATTTAATATTAAGCATAAGGTCACACTAAATTATATTTATTTCTACGTTTGATCTTCAATGTAATGTTAAACATAGGTAGGTACTGAGTAGGTAAATAATTAATATTAAGTGTTATGTATACTACACCGAAGCTACGCTCCAAATCGTTTTATTGAATGTAATGATTTATCATTGCTTTCAAATGTAATACATCCACCAAGAGTATCCTATCCAGTAAGCTGAGTACATCCACCCCTAGTAATACCCGACGATCGAAGTGTTTCCATCCCCTACTCTGACCGATCATTACGCTGAACGATCGAAAATTAAATTACAAAACTAGTGGAATTTGGAGGATCTTCTGATGGTGCAAAATTGTAAGTTAGTTGAGATAAAAAATCACTAAATAGCCTTTTTGTAAGTATCTCGTTTTTTATGGTAATAAGAAGAAAAAGCCAAATTGTTTTAGTTTGGATTTTATACATAATATAACAAAATAATGAAAACAAGGTATTTTTATTACATTTTTATTAATTTCTCATAATATAATGGGTATAATCACATTATAATTAACGATATAATAAATTAATAATTTTCAATTATCACAGATAATATTAATATTATATTATTATAAAATGTGTTAAATTTTAATGGTCAGTTAGTATTCTATGGTAATAATTTCATTATAATTATTTTTTAGAATATTTATTTTGTATTATTTTTGGATTCTGATTATTATTCATATACTTAAGTATTTCAGATTTTCTAACAGCAATTGCACATACTATACACTTTTACTAAGATTTTTTTAATATTAAGAATTTGAGAATTAAGATTATAAAGATTATTATTGACTATACCATATTATATTTGTGATTATTGAAAATAATTTATTTTTTAAATGACAACAAATACAATGAAAAATACCGGGTTATCATTATTTTATTATATTATGTATAAAGTCCAAACTAAAACAATTTGTCTTTTTTTTTCTTGGCTTTTATTTCTATTTCTTTTTTTCTTTGACTTTTTTATTAGAATGAAATAATTATTTAAAATCTAAGTACCTAAAATATTACCAATATACCTATATTTCTTAACTTAAGTAAACATGGTTTATTTATAATGTTGTACGGCTAAGATTCTGGTGTTAACTTTTTTTTTTTAACTAAAGACATGATATAAAATTCTATTATAATATTATTCATAAAAACATAAATATAATACCTAAATTGGAACGATGCTCCAATGAATACACACTACACAGGTAGGGAGAATTGCCAATATTGCATTTTTTACACCAAAATAATTTGTTGATCCAATATCCAAATTATTTGTAAAATAATTACCTAGTCCTGGGGTAAGAGTCCTAGCAGTAGTACTATAACTCAAACTATTCTTTAATATATTTTATTACAAATTGAATTCTCTCGTATACCTACAGTTCAATTTTGTGCGATCTTTTTCTGTGTTTTATATTAAAAATTATATTTTATGATTTTATATTGTAATGTATGCAACAACAGAAAATGACACATAAGCGAGGTTTCAAGTTGCATCTTGATTGTTATTTCAGATTTTGAGTAAAACACAAACTATTACTATTGCCTATTAATTTTTGAAAGCATTATATTTAAGTATTTTTTCTCATATCCTACTATAATTATTACATTAAGTACCTACCTACTCACTTTTCACAGAGGATCTAAAATACAACAGATTTAAAGATTTGAAAATTATAGTGAATATAAATATATTGTTTAATAATTTAATTATTTCATTACTATATTAATAGAATTATGATTAAATGAAACACATATTATATTAATTTTAAATCACTGGATTTCAAAAATTTTGGGTTATTTTAAACTCCAATCTCGTAGAATGTTAAAAATCAAATCAATAACAATTGAAACTTATTTATCATAATTGGATGTATCTAAATGATTTTCAACATTGGTTTTAGCATAAATATCCAATTTTTAAAACGTTTTTTTCGTTTCCTGAAAAATTTGAAAAAGTGGATTTGTCGAGTTTTTGCACAACACCCTTCAATTTTAGATCCATACACTGTGGATAGAACAATGTGTAATAACAAAGTATGTTGACATCGGTGTAAAAATATTTTTCAATACTTAGGTATTAAAATTAATTTTCCATTAATAAAATAGTAAAAGTTTAGGAATTAACTTAATTTTTTATTCTAATTTTGTGGTTATTATCTACTGGTAAATAACGACTAGTTGTTATTATATAATGAAAATGATAACATCGTTATCGAAATAGGTAGGTATATACAAAATATAGCTATAAATATTTGTGGAATTGAGTTTATCATATTATTATATATAAATTTATTAATGTTCAATTCAACAGACATAATACATATATATATATATATATATATATATATATATGTATAATCAATTGATATTTTTAAATGGCAAAAATAATTTTCATGACAAGTGGTTTTGACCATATGACCTTTGTTGACGCCGGATCGCAAAATAAATATACGTATTGTTCAACGACCCAATTCAAGTACACACACACACACGAAACCCTAGTTAATTAAGTTTATAATTGTCATTATCTATTTGTGAATTATTATAATATGTAAAAATATAGACTCGCCGCAGTCTTTTGTTGTTTTCCGTCCGTCCGTCGTGCGAGATACACCCGTTGTTTGTGTTGTCTGTTTTTGTCCACCGTAAAGGATGTACCTACTGTATTTTCACATACCTATATGTTAGTCTGTATTTTTTATTAAATATTAATTCTTTTTCGCTAATCGACGAAGTATTAGTTCGCGCAAATCGCGTTAATTAATAAAAATACGTTTGGTTCTAATAGCCTTTGTCGTGTCGCAGAAACCGCGAATTTTTAATTGTGAAAATTTGCTCAAATAGCTATATTTTATATCAGTAAACGTTTAGTTACGTACCCATTTTATATTGCACCATTTCATTGACTAATAATCAATAATATAATTTATTTTTATATTCATATACTAAAAATTTGTTAGGCTCTTACAGCCATACCTTGTGATCTTGCATAGAATATTATAAATTATTATTTTTGTGTTTTGTGTAGTATAATATTATTTATTGAGGTATATGTAGTAGCTGGCTAGTCTGCGCTCCACAAATTGTGAGTTTTATTATTTATTTATTTATATCATAGTTTTTATGTGTAAATTATTAATCACACTAGAACATGGCTGTTGAGCCAGAAGGGCTATTAATTTTTTTTATTCTTTGTATCAAACAGGCAAATTTGTACTTATTTATTGTTTTTCTACCTTTTTCTGTGTTGCTGTGATTTATTATCCTTTGTTTGTCTTTAATTAAATTATTATACAGCAACATTAGTTACCAAAACTCGCCCTTATTATTTAATATTTAATTTACTCCTTTTTCTATAGTTTATAAGTAGGTACGCAATAGGCGCGCGCGAAGTATTTTGGGTGTCCGGGCGCGGGTATTATCGCCTTACGCTCCCGGGCCCGTACAACCTTAGTTTATTGACATTGATCAATCGATGTGACAACAGCTGGTATACGCCCGACATTTCAAGGTACTTGATTTCCTCTCAAACGAAAGTAATTCTGAAAAAAAGTTATTTCTTTTTATTAGTTAGGTGTTAATGTGTTATTAATAATAATTTCTAATAATAGTTAATTAACGACATTATGTATAAATCAAGCATGTTTTGTGATAATTTCCCCGTAAGGTTAGTAGTGTACACACTGTGGTAGTCGTTCCCTAGGGTCCTACATATCACATACCGAGGACTCGAAATTCATTTTTAATCCATTTACCGATCTGAACATATCATTACATTTCGTTGTATTTTATATCCTGTAAATTTTATAATTTATACATCGGCATCTTGCATAACATCTTCTGTACATTAGTGAAAACCCAAGTCAAAGTAAGTAAGCATATAGAATCTAAATCCTATGGTCCCAATAACCATATTTGTTTATTTGTGTTTATCCTAGGATTTAATAAATTTTTTTCGATTAAGACCGACAATTTCTCTATGGAAAACTTGCATTAGTATTCTTCATTCTTATCAATTTACAAACATGTTAGAAATACAAAACAAAAAAACAAATTATAGCTAACACCATTATTGTTTCGTATTTCCATTATCTTTCTACAATATTCTCAAGTTGATAAAAAAGAAAAATTTGTAAAAATGTTTTTTTTATTTAACAAATAGCTATCGTGATTACACTACAATTAAACATGATATTGACAAAAGAACAGGGATCACATACACGTATAAAACGTTTTATACGTTAAACGTACCGTATAAAACATATACCGTTTTTTATATTTAGTAATGACTTTAAAATTTAAATACAATTTAACAATCAATGTTCTATATCAAGTTAATTTAAAAATAAAAATAGATTAAATATTAAATATAAGTACGAACTTAGACATGTATTTGTAGTTTTCAATTATATTTTTCTTTCTATTAAATAAAAAGATATTGCATATCGGGTAGAATACGATTCCGTATACTTATTGTTCGACTATACCTTTTTTTGACCTTTTTTTCGACATGATTCCGTACGGTGTTTTAATAAAACGTTGCCACGATTCATCGTAAAGACATGTATCATAATATATCGTAGTTTATGTATTATAGTGATATAAACATACGAATAACTAGTGTGGAATCGTAATGCACGGTTTTTAAGGGGTTTGTATAGGCAATTTTAAAGATATTTTAAAAATATTTAAGGCGAGAGTGTTTTAAGGGGTTCAGTATAGGCAATTTTAAACAATTATTAGGAATAATAAAAATCTAACAGCTTAAAAATATTTTAGTACATTTTAAAATTAATCTAAAATAGTCTCATACCCGTACCATGTTTTATTGTTATATAATCATATAAAATTATAACGACTGAGTTTTTGACGAGTTATACTAAATAAATTCTTATAATTAATTTAATATTTCTCTTTTAAAATATACAGCATAATATAGCATATATAGGTAATGGCATAGTGCCTCTTAAATTGATAAATGCAAGAAAAGTTTATAAAAATAAAGTACTTACTAATATCATTGGTTTGAAATTAAGTTGTTTTATATATGTAGGTACCTACCTACTAGTAAAATTTTAATATGTTGTGATAGGTATGTTTCATTGTATCAAATAGTATAATTTATGTAAATAAAATAAAACCCAAATCAACAAAGAATTATTTTTATTTTACAATACATATTTCAAAAACAAATGTGATCATCATTGTAAAATCACAGATATTGTTTATAGAAATATTTAATAAATTTTAAGCATAATATATATAATAGCCTGGGTATCAAGATACGCGACATAAATTTGACAACGTTGTACCCCAATTCATACGGAATCGTATCGTATTTCATGGGAACAATGACTATACGAAATCGTATTCCCAAAAAGGTAAAACGTATGGAATCGTACTCGTCCCTTGCAAATCTACCTATTAAAAAGGAAAGAAAGAGTTAGAATAACTAGGTAAATTATCTAAATATTATTAAGTAACTAGCATATACTTAACATAAAAATATAAAATACAAATTATTAAAATATTTTAGATAGGTATAAAGTATGTACAATAAAATAAAATAACAATTGTTTTTTAACAATTTTTATTTTTATTTTATAACAGTTAATAATACCACAGCACATATGACATAAGACAGTATTTTATTTTCATAACAATGGTTAGGTATTGTTTTTTAATTATTAAAATGAAGACTTATAAAGTAGTATAAAATGTAAGGTTTTAGATTTCTAGTAATAGGAATTGATATTAAAAAGTAATGCTTGATATATATCACTATAATTCTGAATTCTTTGCTATCAGATTTGTATTAAAAATAATAGTTACAATTTGTAAAAAAAAGAAAAAATAAATAAAATTATAGACAAGTCAATAAAATGTAATGAAGAAAGATTTTTCTATACTTTGACCAAATATTGTGAAAATATATATTAACTATGCTTTAATCTACAACAGGAAATTCTTAATGTAATATATAATATGTAATACATAACGTACTTGCCTACTAAAAATATACTCAATATTTTATATTAATAATTTGTTGCTGTTAACTCTTTGTTTCACGTTTGCTTATACTATGTAAGACGTTTTTTTTTAAAAAAACACTTTCCTAAAAGATTGGTACAAATAAACCAACTGGTATATGTATTTAGCATTGTGGAATAAAATTTTTAATAATAAGCAAATGCAATAATACAATACATCAATCTACTCTTTGAATATATGAGTACATATTTTATACATTTCTTAGTTTTTATATCGAACTACTGTATACTATAGTATTTTATTTCTCTAACATAATAAATCAATCAAAATTAAGAGATTTTGTCATGCGAGTATAACAACGTGCATCGATATTTAAAAAAAAAACTGTATTACTGTATGACCAATTGTTATAATATTTAATATTTTTTTATTAGAACTGGAGGAATTTGTATGTTTAACAAATGCAATAATCTCGATTACGTTTCAACAAACACTGGCTCACACTCATGAAATTACTTCAGTATGTGATATGACATATACTTAAAAAATGCATTTTAAATTTTTTATGAGTATATAAATAAACAATTTATAGCCAGATTATATTATGATTGGTTAACAGATTAAATAATTTCTTTCTTAAAAATATAGATACTATGAGTTTACAAGTGGAAAAAACTATTCATAATTATATTAATTATAATTAAGTAGGTATCTATCTTAGTTTCAGAGGGTATTAATATTGTTTTACGTTTTTGAAGTGTCAAAGTGTGCTATCCATAATAATGTATCATTAGATAATTTAGGTACATATTAGGTATATAATATCTATCAATCAGTATTTATTATATTTTTAATAATATAAAATCAAAAATAGGTAGTACCTATACTGTGATACCTAATATTATAACACCTGCCTATAATAAATATTGTTAAAAAAATTGCTAATTGTCTTTATTGGTTATATTCGGTTTGACAAATACTTATAACTCAAAATATAGATTTCTAAAAAAATAATTATATTTTTGTTACCTACATAAATATTGAATATGAAGTGAATTAAAACAATTTCCATTTAAAATTAATAATTAATTAATCTTTTTTAGATCATCCATAATAAATTCAATGCATACCATTAAACAGGAACTTGAACATATTAACTATGGCAAAACATCGAGTACAAATTATGAAAAATCACATGGCATATCAAATCGTTCAAATGAAAATAAGAAGAGTTGTTTATGGTTTATTTGTGATGTCTGTGAAAAAAAGTTCTCTACTCCACTTCATTTGATTGCACATAGAATGTCATGTCATGTTGAAACACCACATGTATATAAGATTTGTGATACGTCTTTAAATTTCAGAAGTGACTGGAACACCCATTTAAAACGCCAATACTTTGAGATTTAAATCTTTTTGATGCGTTTTTTAATACTATGTAATCCTTTTTTCATGAGTTTGCAACAATTAATTTATTCACTCATATGTTATTTATTTTATCCTATTTTCATAAATTAAAATACGAACTTTTTTTTTTAAATTTTATGTGTTGTTTGAAAAATCTATAAGATTAAATATGTATTCGACAATATAGTTTTAGGTATTATTAATTACAATAACTTTTGACCTACTTAGTATTGTATTTATAAGATATGTAATTGTTGGTACATATTCTATGTTTGATCCATTTTTATTATTTTTTATAATTATTAATTTAATGTGGTCAGTATAATATTTTATCTTTTATTAATACTTTGTAACCTGTTGTGTAATTTATTTAATTAATTGTTTTTTTAAGTGTTTGTAAAAATTAGTTCATTCAAATCTGATATGTACTTTTTTTAATTTTATGTTATTTGATAATATGTCGTAAATGTTAATAAATATTCTGCTTTTATTTTAAAATACAACGTACTTAAATGTATTTAACAGTAATGTAGGTAGTGTATTTGTAAATCACTAATTTAACCACACACAATATTTCTTCACGTCATTCAATCTTAAATTTGTATTTAATTAAAATTATTTTTGGTATTAAAAAAAAAAAAAAAAAATAAGGAAATTATCAACGAATATATTCTTTAAGAATTTATAATTTAAATTATAGGTTGTCATTGATTTGATTTAAGTTTAAATTCTGAAATTTAGAAATAGGTGTCAGTACCTACATAGTTTTCAATTTTATTCATATGTAAATATTTACCTATGGTAAATCATTTTAAATGTATGTAGTTAATTTAATTTACTACAATAGGTACTTATATAAATTAAATTATTTTATTTGTGAAGTTTTTGTGTACCTCCCACTGGTATAAAGTTAAGAATAATCAATATTTTCAACTCAATGTAAGTACAAACTTTATAAGTTATTTTATTATTATCATTGGTTTACAGACTTATAACCCCAGAACCTCAGTAATCTATATTTAATTAATGTAATAATTTAGTTGTAAGGAAACATAAACTACTTAGGTAACTTATATGATATAGGTACTATGACCATATCCTAGGTGAGATCCGTGAGGTCCAAACCCATTCCGAAATTTTTTCAACAATTAAGAATTTTTTTTATGTAAGTTAAAATGTTTTTTAGCATCAATATTAATTACCTAGATATCTACAAAGATTGTGATTTAAATGCTACAGTAAAACTGGTTATAACAACTACATTGATACAGACATACAGTAATAAAAAGCATGATCAAAGACAATATTATAAAAAAAAAATTTTAAAATAATTAACTTGTGAACTTGCAAAAAATAAGTACATACCTAATTATAAATTTATCAAAAAAAATTATATACGTATACCTAACTATAAAATATAATTTTTAAGGCGGTTCTCTGTGACAAATTAAATGCACAGACAAAAAAAACCTATATTTGTTCATCTTTGATTGGGAGTCAATGGTTAAAGTGGAAAATAATTGCAGGGAGGACAATAATATGTACTAAAACTATAAAATATTTTTTGGACCCCTCCGAAAATAAAATCTTAATAAGGCCTTGTGGAGAATAACACAATTGTGAATTTCCTAGTTCTATGTTACTTTTGGGTCTTGACGTAGTATACAATTTAGAAAATTATAATATATTCATATATACGTATACATTTGTATTGTGCATATCACAGAATTGTATAATACATATTACATTGTTTTTAAGTTGACACTTTTAAATCCTATATTTTGCCAAGATGCTAACTTCAAATTTCGTCGCTGGGTGCGAAAATCTTTAACATGCTCCATCCTCATTACCAAAATTTTTTTCGACTGATAATTTTTAGATGATAAATTATTGAGATTAATATATAGAGTAGAACTGCTGACTATTTGAAAATTCTATTCAATATTATAAGTTGTATTTATAAAATATTTATCACATTTATCACTACAATTAGTATATTTATAATATGATCCACATTTTTAAGAACTCGAAAATCAACATTTTTAGTTGTAGAGGTACCATATTCAAGTATTTAAAAAAAATTATCTAAATAGTAATTTTGTAAATCTGATTTGTAGAATAATTTTTATGGTAAAGTTTTTACCGAGGTTCTCTTTTATTTTAATAAAATATTATTATATTATTATTTTCTCAAGTTTTTAAAAAATATGTTTTTCTCAATATCAATGTAATTTACCCTCTTCAAAATGAATAGGTATCGATATCGATTTTTTTTCTCTGCGAAATGGAAAAGGCACAAAATTCTATTTTTAATAACTAATCAAATATAATGAACCTTGATACATAATATACTAGTACCTGTGTACTTTGGTAATTATCATAAATAAGCAAAAAATAATAATAATAATTCACAAACAAAAAACAATAAAAAAAACTAGAGAATATTGAGTAGAAAAATTTCAACTTACCTACTGCATTAATAAAATAAAATAAACTTCTTTATCATATTTTTCATCAAATTAAAAAAAAAATCAAGATCGTGCCCCTTTGGCCCCCTAAGTAATTGGGCACAAATGAGATTGCTTTTAGTCATGCCACCGATTTTAACTATCGTCGATTGTTTCATCATAGCATTGTACAATGTTATAAAACACCACGTTTTGCTGTATAGGGAAGTACGTATATATTACAGTACAAAAATTTTAATTACAGTGTTTTACATTTTAATTTTTATAAAGAATTATAAGTTATAACTAATATATTATTTACCACTTGCACAGTTTCTTAAAAACAACGAAAAAAAAAACTATGCGACGTGCGAAGAAACGAACGACGTGTAAGTACATACTGACGTTTCAACTTTGAAGTACCTAGGTAATAGGTATATCATTTACAATATAATGGTATATTAAATATGAGATCAATTGAAAATATTTCTGAAAAAACCCACATGCACACAAGTTTTGTGGACGAACTACGTGAAAGGGTCAAAGTTCATCAATTACAAACTACCTATTTTCATTGATTATATATTATATAGATTGTTCACGCTGTGTTAAAAATTGGCAGACGGCACTTTTAAGCGCGATTCACACTTGTCCGTCACGGACCGGCACAGCACAGCACGTACCGTCAAAATGAAACTTAGTTACTATACTATGTAATGAGGTAATTCCCATCTATACGTAACGTCAACCACCGGCACGTTCCAACATTCTCGTCGAGAATGTTTTACTGGTGTCGGTCGATGCTGGTCGGTGACGTTACGTATCGTGTTGGTGTAGTGTGAATATTATAGTGGCCAACCGACATTATTTTACTATAATTTAATATATAATTTGATTTTGCATGGAATTTATTATATTCTATATATATAATTCAAATTGTATTATATTTATTTTTGTTATATAATTAACTACAGTTAAACTAAAAAAATTTTTAAAAAATACTGTACAAACACAGAGTTTAACACCTATTCAATATTTTTTTGTAGGGGCTTGAGTAAATTCTGTCCCCCCCCCTATACTACGCCTATTGATTTTATAGGTTATAGTAGAACTAATAATCCATCAGGTTGGAACAAGTTTCAACAATTAATTCGATTTCACCATCCCCAAATAAATATTTTTATTGAAACTTTACAGGTGATAATTAAATACAGCCGTTCAAATAAATTGTAAAATTTAAAAAAAATGAAGAAAGACTTGAAAATATTCAAGAAATTGTCCGTACGAACGCTGGAGGTAAAAAATAAATAAAAATTATAAAAGAAAATGAACAACTTGTAAAATATGTATATATTTGGAATGTCACAAAACAACTGTTTGTTTTGTGAGCCCACTGATTTTATTTTATTTTTGTAGAAGTTGTAGCTTTCTTCATACATGCCTTAAATAATGTAATAATAATAAAGAAAAAAACTATTCTAAACAATAGGATGTTTTTTATCACATCAACATTTCCACCTTTCTATCCATTCATTTTTGTCAATAGAACAGTATATTTAAAACTAAATAATCCACGGTGCTCCGTCCGTCAGGTCTCCGCCCGTTGTTGGCGTTAAAAATGCATCGGTTGACCACAACACTTTCTCGCCATGTTAAAAGTGCGAAAGATTACAGCCCCATTTCAAAGAGGCGTTGTTATTCATGACAATATTCTTATCTATATAGATTTTCATAGAATTCTGGACCACATTATTGTAGACTACGTCGTACAACGTATTCATCGCTGTATCAAAAATTATAATAATTATAATAATACCTATGATTTCTACCCAAACGAATTATACATAATATCATAGAACATGATAGAAGCGACACTGAGAGCTGATAACAGTTTGTTTACAAATTTCCGAGGCTCCGCCTTGAAGTTAGCAAACGAGCACTCCGAGGCTTCGCCTTGAAGTTGCAAACGTTTATTTCTATGAAACGACAACCAAATCCTGGGAACATAATGTCGCAGGAAATAGTAGCACCAACATACCGATCCCTTCCAACGACGGAATACTAATTGCTACATTTAAATAACATTGTATATTGAATGTATTA
>JAIPRL010008838.1:0-19252 GCA_025469235.1 Pemphigus obesinymphae | reverse complement strand
CGTCTAGTAATGAACTTATAAGGCCAAAGAGAAAGAAATTTAAATTGAATTTAATGCAGTAAGAATTGAAAATATGTACCTAATACACATGTGTATTATATACCAATTTTTTAAATTTAAATTTAAAACTTAAATTTTGTTTGAAAGTTGATCGAAAAAAAATTGGACAGGACGGGTGTGGACCCCGCAGGTTTTTCAATTTGGGTAGATGCAAAAAAATTTAATCATACCTATAGTGGTATAAGTACATACACCTAAAGAATGAATAAATTTTTTTGTAATTGGGTAATTTGATATGCGTCTAGTAATGAACTTATAAAGCCATAGAGAGAGAAATTTAAATTGAATTTAATGCAGAAAGAATTGAAAATATGTACCTAATACACATGTGTATTATATACCTATTTTATTAATTTAAATTCAAATCAGAAATTTTGTTTGAATGTTGATCGAAAAAAAATTGGACAGGACGGGTGTGGACCCCGCAGGTTTTTCAATTTGGGTAGATGCAAAAAAAATTTATTCATCACTATAGTGGTATAAGTACATACACCTAAAGAATGAATAAATTTTTCTGAAATTAGGTAATTTGATATGCGTCTAGTAATGAACTTATAAGGCCAAAGAGAAAGAAATTTAAATTGAATTTAATGCAGTAAGAATTGAAAATATGTACCTAATACACATGTGTATTATATACCAATTTTTTAAATTTAAATTTAAATCATAAATTTTGTTTGAAAGTTGATCGAAAAAAAATTGGACAGGACGGGTGTGGACCCCGCAGGACTTTCAATTTGGGTAGATGTAAAAAAAATTATTCATACCTACAATGGTATAAGTACATACACCAATAGAATGAACAAATTTTTCTGTAATTAGGTAATTTAGTATGAGTCGAGTAATGAACTTATAAGGCCATAGAGAAAGAAATTTAAATCGAATTTAATAACGAAAGAATTGAAAATATGTACCTAATACACATGTGTATTATATATCCATTTTTTAAATTTAAATTTTATTCAAAATTTTTTTTTGAATGTTGATCGAAAAAAAATTGAACAGGATGGGTGTGGACCCCGTAGGTTTTTCAATTTGGGTAGATGCAAAAAAAATTTATTCATACCTATGTTGGTATAAGTACATACACCAAAAGATTGAATAAATTTTCTGTAATCATGTAATTTAGTATGAGTCTATAGTAATGAACTTATTAGGCCATAGAGAAAGAAATTTAAATTGAATTTAATGTAGAAAGAATTGAAAATATGTACCTAATACGCATGTCTATTATATACCTATTTTTTTAACTTAAATTGAAATCATAAATTTTGTTTGAAAGTTGATCGAAAAAAAAATTTGACAGGACGAGTGTGGCCCTCGCAGGTTTTTCAATTTGGGTAGATACAAAAAAAATGTATTCATACCTATATTGGTATAAGTACGTATACCAGAATAATGAATAAATTTTTCCGTAATAGGTTAATTAAAGTTAAGTGTAGTAACGACTTTATATGGGCATAGAGAAAAAATTTTTATTGAAATTGAACAAAGAAAGAATTGAAAATCAGTATCTAGTACACATGTGTATTATATACCTATATTGAGAATTTTAAATTTGATTAGGAATTTTATGTTTAAACCCCTATTGGTATAAGTACATACCCGACCTATGACTATATTACCTATTATTAACCAACTACGACTATAATACCAACGACTATACTTCATATGATTATACTTCCTACGACTATACTACCTATGACTACACTACCTATGACTATACTATCTATGAATATACTACCTATGACTATAACACAAGATAAAAATGAATTCAAATTTAATTTAATAATTTTAATTTACTGTTTGCAATTGCTGCTATTAATTTAAGAATCATCTTATGTATTTAAAACTATATTTATCCTTCTTTTAATAATTATATCAAGTCACGTGTTCCCATGTGTCAATGTCACATTATCACATATCTCACATGGTGATATATGTCACAATGTGACATATTACACATATTTTCGTATAGTAAGTATTTTCAACTTATCTTAGAATATTAAAACTATATATTTCTTAAAAACATTTTTGAGGCCACCCATACTTTTATACAGGAAAAGATGAACACCCAAAACACCTCTTGAAAATATAAATTTAAATCAGAAAAGTGTACGTTCATATAGCAACTACGAGGGGTTTATCGATGAAACTAATTTCGTTGGGGTAACATGTAGAACGAAATTTTTCTATACATTGCAAGGTTCGTTTTAGTAAGTTTTGTTACGTTCCCAGAGTGATAGTAGCGCATATGAGTAGCTATCACGATAGTTTTCTCCAATAATCATTTACGTATATTTTATAGGTCATGATAGTCACTCTCGCACTATCACATTTGCATGATAGTGTGATAGTGCCTATCACGCCGTATATATTATACGTAAATGATTTTGGGAGAGTACTATCGTGACAGCTACTCTCATGCGCTACTTTCACCATTGTGAACGTGGCTTTAATATAATAGTTTGTTAATATATATGACTGTATTTCAATATGCAACCACTGTGAACTCTCCGGTAATATTATTACAGAATATCTATATACATTAAATAATTTTTAAGTTGAAATACAATATTTAACCTATCTTACACTCACTGGATTTCCTCGCCGATAAAACTGTATTGAACCTCGGGTTAGTGGCATCCGAACGAGACTGCCGGTGGCCCGTAGACTCCGTGCTAACCCCGAACAGATACCCTAACACCGAGGAACTTCTACCTAGCAAAGCTTGACTTTAATTCACAAACTCCTTCTACAACCACATATAAATGCTTAAATAAAGACTAAATATTGTATTTCGACTTGTTTAAAGATATTCTGTAACAAATACAATTTACTGGAGACCATAAAGTCCACGTAGTCCACATTTTGTAAGTAGATATACATAATATAAATTATTATAGTATTATAATTAGATAGAAACAACTTATATACGATTAATATACATAACATAGAAAATTAATTTGCGACTAAAAATAATTAAGATAGAAAGTATGAGGGCTCTTTATTTATTGAATGAAGCATTCGGTGTAAAGGATTGCTAAGGCGAGAATGAAGTTTATTACGTATGGTTTAATTATTTGATTTCTTGATTAGTATAATTATAAGTTATTTCTATACTTTGGTAGAAGAAAGCATAACTCATGTTCAATATTCGTTGTGTTCAACAATAATGTAGATAGGTATAACTAATAATTGTTTTTTTAAAAACAATTATAGATGAAGGAATATTGAATATGACGTATTAGGAAAATATATGAAAAGAAATTTAGTGCCCTTGTATTATTTAAGATATTTTAGTAAAATACGAAAAACCCAATTTTTTTTTCACCTATAGGTATTATTTACTAAAGTACACTTGAGAACTTGTGAATTATACTACAAATTATTATTATAAATCCAAATCACAAAATGAATTAGTTAACTTTTAAGTTTTAACTACGTATACCTATGTACTTTAACAACTATGTTATCATTTTCAGCGTAAACTAAAAACTTTAACATAAGTACTTAAAAATGTATAATTTTCAGTGTCTAGTTTTATTATAATTTATAGGTTTATTTTTTAAATTATATTAGTTCATGGGTTCTATTAGATACTATACAAGATTTCTTTATATACAAAAATGTAGATTGAAATTGGTTTTCCCTTAAAAGGTAAAATTGACTCTATTTATGGTTTTTTTAAATTTATTTCAATATTTCTCCCTATGCTCCTCATGAATACTTTTTTTTATAAACATATAGAAACCATCGCTGTTTTACATGGGAATCCTGTGCTCATTCCCAACCGTCAAAATTTGGTGAAAATAAAATCGTATTATATTATTTTATATTAATAAAAATTCATCTTTTTGGTATTCACATCTTTATATTATATGAAAATAAAATAAAAATTCTGTACTACCTTAAGAGGATGCCACATCAATCATTTTGACTAGGTAGTAAAAACATTTCTATGAATAACAAATAAAATGACCTCTTAAGTCTCAAGGCAATGTTATACCATCAATTTTCAAGGAGTTCTGTGTAGGCATTTTGTAAGAACTTTTTTGTTAATGAAAATATAACAATTAAAAAATGTTAAAATAAATTTTCAAAGTCGTCTAAAATTTTTTTAATATCAATACCACTTTTATTGTTGTGTAATCATGACATTTGTTAAAAAAGGATAATATTTAAAAATCAACACCGACATCTAAATTTTAAAAGCTTTTTAAGAACATATTTTTAACAACAATTAATATTCTATACACACCACAATTTGAGTTTTATTGAAAATTAATGTTATTAATTATTGTTAAGCATTTGTATTTTTTTGTTCGTTTCGATTTCATTTTCTATTTTTTCTATTATTGTTTTCGATTTTCAATATTTTCGTAGTTGCTTTTTTCTGTTTTAATTAGTTCATTTAAAAATGTTGTTTTAAAAACGTTTTCTATCCCTGACTTTTTGTATAATATATAAAGATATGGCCATTTTTTTATATTGCATATCTGTATCTATAAAAACACAGGGTCAAGAACGAAGTCCTTTCTTGCCCTACTTTAGGAATTAAGGAAGTGTTTTCTTAACCAAGTTTTCTTGGTCTGACTAGTGGACTGAACTTCACATGGTCGGTGGTAAACATAGCAATTAGGAATGTAAAAAGAATCTTTGTATTTTGAGTCTAGTGTGATGGGACGCGAAAACTTATGCCGATTAGTAATAAAAGAAAATAATAAACCATCAGAATAATTTTAATTGTTCATAATTCAATTAAATAAGTAGGTATGTATTTTAATACATATAAGATTATACTATACTATATAAGACGCCGCCTTAGGGACAAAATAATAAAGAAACGTTTGATACAAAATGCTTTAAAAACATCATAATTTTCACCCTTTCCAATGTACCATAATTAACTATTAACGTTCGTTTAAATGGCAACTCTTATTAGTTTTATTAAAAAAATATATTCAAATGTTTCTAAAATTAATTTTATAGTGTTTATAATATTTATTTAGTGAAATAAATATACATAAGGACTTCAAATAATAATAATTAATTACTAATAATAATAATCATCTAATGTGTGAAAATTGACACAATATGACTAAAAATTATCTAACATTATATAGTGTTAAATAATATTACTTATTATATTTTAGTACCTGTAAATAGCAACTGCTTTTTAAAAAAATGACGTTAATTCATATAAATTTTAAAAGATTATGCAGCTGAAACGAAATTAACTAAATACAAATATTAAGCAATACAATTTATTAAAAAAATATCCGAATACGTTTCGGAAATTTAAAATATAAGTTATCATTTAAAAATCAAAAGTTGATATAGTTAATTATGATACATAATTATGGTATATATTTACTAAAATATTTATAAGTATTTAATTTTAAAAATGTGTAAAATAAAATTTTCCATAATGAAGATACCTTTTTAAATAATGAGCATTTTATTAATATTGTTAAAAGTACCTTGTACTTCAATCTGAATTCTATCTAATTTTCTTTTCTTTTTTTTTTTAATTGATAGTCTTTTCACATTTATGTCAAAAAACGATTTTTGTGTTTTATTTTATTAATAATACCTACGTTACTTGAACAATATAATAAAAAAATCTTATTGTACAGAAAAATATAAGTAAATATCCAAACTACTCTAATAATGTGTATTATATTGAAATTAACTTCACATTATATTTAAAATATTCTAGTTGTTTTTTTTTTTTTTATTTGAAAAATATGTATTATTATAATAATGTATATAATTATTTAAAAAATTTGGGATTTCGAATATTCTCATTAACATCTTTCTAAGATTAGACTTAATGAATTATTTTTTTAATTAATTAATGAATTATCGATTTTTAAGTTTCAAACCTTTTATTTTAACAGTGGCGTATTTTAAATTTTTTTCTGGGGGGCGGGTCGATTAAAAATATATGGAAACCCAATAATTTATACAACTATTATATTTTACTATCTTTAGGGATAAAATAGATTAGTTGACAGACAAAGGACTACATTGAATTGATTACCTACATGGAAAAAATGTGATCATTAAACATGAACAAAACGAGTGACAAAATAACTTTTTTAACATTAAATACTTACCTACATATTTTTCTATTCAGAATTTTTTTTTCTGATTTTTTAACAGTAATATTAACAAACTGTACAGTAAATCGTGATTTATATTATTACATTATTTTAAGATATTTATTTAAAAATTAAGAATATTTTTGTTTAATATTTAGGTATAAGTTAACCCGATGAAAAGATTAATAGTCAGATTTGACAGAGATACTACATAAAAGTTGCATACTACACGATAGATCATGAGAGTTATAGAATATATAATATTAAAACATTAATTAATAAACATGGCCTACTCCTAGTGTTTATACTAACTAACTACAACAGTATACTAAAAGAAGAATATAATACCACTAACCATTTGATAACACTATTGAGTATTTCCATGATGCATTAGAATCAAATCCATGAAATTGGGCAAATTTTCTCCACATCCTTGACATTTTCTTGGACGATTGAACGTAACGCCATCAATCTCCCAAATCACTATGAATAAACATACTTTCAATCATAGTATAATATAAATATATTATAATAATAATAACACGGAAAACAAAATGGGGTAAACGCAATCGAATACACAATATTATGTGGACGGTGTCGGGGTAAAATGGAATAATTTAATTTAAAAAAAAAAATGTTATTACAAATTATTGTGGCATGGCATGGCATGAAAATATAACAAAAATTGTAGATTCATTAGCAAAAATATTGATAAACAATTTTAATTTTTAGATATTTTTGACAGTGTTTTTAGTTTTTCGAAAGTAGTGTTTTGTACTTATTCCTTTTTATGCGGACACCGTCCATATATTTTCGTGTCGAGTTAAAAGTTATGAAAACGCGTTTAGATTTTTTTTTAACGTGAATATTTTTGTATAATATAATTTAAAAATGATGTTACATATTATTTAGTTTTTAACTTTTAATTTTTTTTCAATTATTGGTAGGTACTTATAATATAATTAAATTTTTTTTAAATTTATATTGTATAATAGGTGTTTTAACTCTAAATATAACTAAAACTCAATTGTAAAAGTTCTATAGTTATATTTATGGATATCTTGGTGGGATTCCCATAGAGATGATAACATTTATAATACATATTACATAAGTAACTAAAAAACGGTCAAAAAAAAAATTTACATACAATTTACGATTATTTCTTTACTAGTAAAATTCATATCACACCATAGGCGTGTCCAGACTTTCTTCGCGGGTCATGCACTTATCCCCCCTCCAAAAAAAAAGTCAACATTTTTTTTGTTTATCATTTTTCTCTCATAATCAAGTAATTAATTGTTTCAAAATTCAAAGAACTAAATTCTGAATATGTAAAAATGAAAAACATTAGTGACTCAAATCTTTCATGAGACATTGTGCTGCAAAGTTTTGTTTTCACGATGGCCAATTTTGAAAATGCACGTTCGCATGAACTGCAGCTAGTCACAGGAATGGTGGTGAAAAGTATTATTATATTATAAAAATATACAAAAATTTGTTCTATTATTTGTAATTAGGAAATTAATTAAATTATTAATCGTCTTAGAAATTATAGTTGTTAATTTATCAATGAAATCTAAAATAAGGTGCACTTCGCTCGTCAGGTGGAACCTGCACTTATCGGATAGGATACCTACCTATTCTTGGTGGATGCATTGCATTTGAAAGCAATGATAAGTCATTGAACACGAAAAAATTATTTTTACATTTTTACTTTATTTTACTACTAAATTAAATATTCGTTGTAAATTTCGAGATTTTAAAGTCATTATTTTCGAAATTACGTAGAAATGAAAAATTTGGATTTGATAAAATTGTATTTTTGCTGTTTTTTCGTCATTTTTGGGTAGTTTTTCCTTACACATTAAAAAAACAACATTTATAATAGTAGATATAATTTATATTAACCACAGACTACAGACATATAAATGTTGTCATGAATATATTTGTAATATAGCACAGAACATGATAATTCAGACAAAATTTAAATTTGCGGCTGATTTTGCAGGTCGTGCCTGTGTATGATAGGAACGACACGTAGACACGCCTATGTATCACACACAATCAAAAAATATCTATTGTTAATAACAGTTGTTATATACCTATTATACCACTCATTTTATGATCATACTATAAAATAATATATTATAATATAATAATATTATTATTAATATTATATATTATTATTATAATAATAACTAATATATTTTATATATTTTATCAAGCATGATATGATTTCGATAAAAAAATCATTGGTAAAGTTTACGTGAACAAACGAAAATTATATGTATCTACATATTCGCAAGGCTGGGCAAGTTAATGCATTTTTTTAACTCAATAAGTTAAGTTAGTTTAAAAATATATTAATTTAAGTTCAAATTGTCTTATATATTTTTTTATTAACTTTTTAAGTTAAAATTTAAATTTGAAAAAAATAGTAACTTACCTATAGTTATAAGTTAAAATTAGTAATTAACAATGAAAAAAATTATAAAATACCTCTCATCTGCTAGTTGCTGCAATACTTATATTATTGTTTTTCACCACTAATATTATTATTAAACAGACAGTAGGTATTATATAATTATATAATTAAATATATTTTAAATATTGGATAAACACAATTAACTAAAAATATAGCTCAACATGAAAATATTGACAGTTTCGACACAAAAACTAAACTAGCCTGCGTTGCATCAGCCAATAAAACGATAATTTACTAAAATTTACCTCATATCTTCGTGTACCCATCATTTTGGATTATCATGATTGGAAATTTTTCAAAATAACAATATATTATATGACATCTAAATATTACAATAATAATGCGAAGATAATGAGATTCACGTACCACAGTAATACTATACTTTTCATAATATAGGTAATTCTATTTATATATAAAGTATAAAGGGTAATATAATAATATATACTTATCTAAATAGTAGAATTAGTAAAATTTCCTATACTTAAAAATAAAATCTCATACAGAAAATTTTGGATAGTTTTGTATAAAGTTAATATTTTAAGTTTTCAAAAAAGTGACTTATTAAGTTAAAAGTTAATTTTAAAAAATAAACGCGTTAAGTAACCGTATTAAAATTAACTTAATTTTAATTTTTAACTCGTTAATACCCAGCCTTGCATATTCGTACATGTGTAGTTTTACCGATAAATTATGGACAAGCAGATACAGTTTCATGAAAAATCATAAAAAGTAATTAGAATTAGAAATTTTTCTTAGACGTAAATTTTGAAACTAAAACTAGTATAATATTATTTTGTATTTATATGCAGGTACTTACATAGTACATATCCCATATTATGATAAATGTACCGACATTCCATCATCTTGGCAATTGTTTTTACGATGTATCCAGACCAATCATATTTTCCTCGTTTCCATATTCCCTGTGCATTTTATATAATTAAAAAAGACATTTATGCATAAATTATTCTCATACAATTATTTAAAATGTTTGCGTACTTTGTTTGTACACGTAGAATATATGGTAACCATATTTCTATAAGTGGTAGTAAGACCGTCTGACTTGATTTTACGTTGTTTCTTTGTAGGTACCAATAATTCCTTTAAATAAATTTAAAAAAATATATATTTATTAAGGTAAATTTGTAGGTGGTTAACTAAAGATATATCGATCATTGAATTCAAGACTGCAGCAAAAAAAAAAAAAAAAATAAAACAAAAAAAAAATTTTTCAGTATAACGAATATAAAACATAAAAAGTACATTTGTCATTCAAAGTTAAACAAGTATACCTTTATGCTATATCCATCGATCAATAATTTAACTAATTTTCTTTATTCAACTATAATAATACAATGAATGATGTAGAATGATTTTAATACAATTTGTTTAATTTTTTGCAATCTTGATCGGTTTATATTTATTTACATAAACATATTTAAAGTAATAACAAATACCTACCTACTCATAAATATTAATAAAGATTAGTAAAATAATGAAATAAATATATTTACATAGAATCAAATTAAACGTTTACTATTAAAAACATCGATGAAATACACCATAGATGAGTGCAGCAAAGAAAAACAGTGATGCCAACTTCCACGGATGTTTTTTTATGCTCTCATTTTTTGCAGCCTTGATCGGTTTATATTTATTTACATACCTAAACATATATAAAGTAATTTAAAACATCAATGAAATATATAGATGTCAGCGATATCAGTGTCCACGCAGATTTTTTTTATGCTATTATTTTACTAATTATTATGATATTAATTATTCATGAATAAACATTTTATATAAAATGGTTAGTAGACATCATGATTTTTCATATAGGGTTTTGAAAGCGGTCTATTATTCTAAGGAGTTTAGTATTTATTAAATTATTATGAGATATTCTTATGATGTGCAAATACACAAGTTATCGACAGTCTGCTCAAAACATTTGTGGCAATGTAAAGTGAAAAACCATGGTAAATAAGCATACTTTAAATCAGTGGCGTACACACGGGGGGAGGGTTCCACCCCACATTGACCGTTTTCATATATTAAAAACTTAAAAATAACCAAAATTTAAAATGATTACCTAATAATTTATCTAGATTAAAATTGTATTATAATTAGTTTATAGTTATATAGGTATGATTTTATACTACACATTTTTATCAATATCATAATAATTCTGATCAAAAACGCGATGCGACTGTTCGAGGACTGAGGAGCGGTTTAATTTTGGATCGCTGACCGCGACCGCTAAAAAAAACCAACTATACCTGTAGGTGTACATTTAGTGGCAGTTTAAGCTTAAGTTTAGTACTAAAAAAAGTTTTTATATTTAGTTTAGCTGTATTTGAAAACAAATTTAAATTCATAAAATATATTTATTTAAGATTTTACGTGAAAACTAGTTCAAATTCATTTATTATACCGTAATTCGTTATAAGATGTTTTAATTTTTTTTTTTCAAATTAATCATTTAATTTAAACTGTTATTCCTACAAAACATAGAATACGTTATTGGTCTAAATACACGTAGGATATATTCACTTTCAACCGTTAAAACAGTTTAGTATACTAATGTTAAACTGCCAAGATAGCAACTAAAACGTAAAGTGTATAAATGTATAATATACCAACATCCAGTAGGTAGCCAAAAGTTAACGAGGCTTATAAAAATGAAAAAAAATACAATAGACACAGGAAACAGCATTCTTCATTGTAATATACAGATATTTTAATTATACAATTATGTTTATTTTATTTTTCTGTGAAATTTCGACGAACACTTTATCCATATTTCGGTATGTATTGTACCTAAATTTAGTCAAGATGATAAATTTAAACGGGTTATTTTTCGACTTTTTTTTTTATAATTTATAAGGAATAACTAAACCGTGAAGCAAAAAAAAAAAAAAAAAAATTGATTATTGGTTATTTCCTTATTTCCTTATAGTTTAGAAAATAATTGTTTAAAAAAATTGTGTATATTTAGTAAAAGGTTCAATACTTCAATCAATACGTTTAAAAAGGTTAAAATCTAACGTGTGTTAGATTAATATTTAATATTAGTATAATGTTTGGTTAAATTAATCAAAACATATAGTTTAAATAGATAAATAGATTAATATATAGAAATAATTCCAAACAATCATAAGTTTAAAAATAGTCATACATCTGCTTTTTCATTAGAAATTTGAACGCCTGCGTCCTGCCGCAAAGCCCGCAATACAATAATGATCGTGTGCTAAGGCATGTGCTACCTACGTGATATCCATATGATTATCCGAGTTATTATCTTCACTCGTCTATACAGTGGCGTATTTGAGGAGAGGGGGCGATAGGGGCAATCGCCCTCCCCCCCCTCGAGAGATTTAAAAAAATAATTTTATTTTTTGTTATGGTATTGTAACTAACAAGTGTTTCCGAAATTAATCAATAAATAAATAATAATGCATTTCTTTTTTTTAAGAAAATATTTATTATTGCAATGTCATGCAGGCTTACTACATGCACGGACTACACTATATATATATGGCAGCGTTTAAAAAATGATGGTAATGTCAATATTAATTTCTGGATAGAATTTTATAATCTATAATTTGTTGAATATTTTATATTAATATATCTATAGTTTTGTCATTTAATTATGTTTTAAGTATAAATAATATTTTTTTTTAGGTCAAGAAGTTTGTCAAAATGCTTTGTTATCGATTGAAAATATTGCAATGATATAATATACCCCAATGTTTACAAGTTGTTAAATATAATCGCTTCTCTGCCTAGCAGAGTGTAGCATCTGCCGAATGCAGCTTTTCCACGCTTAGAAGGTTTGATCATTTTATGCATGTGTTAAGTATTAAGTACTAATATTTAGATATTTATAAGGCCTTACTAACAATTTTAAAACAAATATATTTATTTTTTGGAATGTGGTAAATGCTTTAAATGCTTTATTATTTTTATTTTGGTAATAATAGATTCTTACCTTTTCTTTTTATTAATTACAAAAACTTTTTTTTATTTCCTATTATAAATCTCCTCATATATTAGTCATATCTTATCTACATCCTTAACTAATCTATAATTATTTCAAATTTGCAGCTTTTATTATTTTGTTAATAGGTTAAAAATTTGGCTGAGATCGAAAATGGGCCAAGATCGCTTGACGGGATTGGTATTACTCAATATTCATAAGTCTATAGAGGTAAATGTTGATGATATAATTAATAAATTTGCAAACACTAAAAAAAGAAATATAGATCTTATTTTGTAAATAAAATTATGTTTTGTTCTATCATATGCCTCTACATATAACTACATACATATATATATATATTTTTTTTTTTTGATGGGGATTGGTTACCTTGCATCCCCCCCCTGAGACGAAGTCTCAAATACGCCACTGCGTCTATACCTAGTTACTGCGCGTTTTTATAATATTATAAATATTAATTATGTTTTGAGTGTTTACGTGGTTAATTGTATTAAATTAGTTAAGGAGGATTTATTTGTTTTATTACTATAATATATTTATACCTACATTGAACGATCTTTAAATATCGGATAACATTAGGTAGGTATCTATATAAAAATTCAAAGGTTCATTATTTTTTAATTATATATTATTATACAGGTAGGTATGTATGATATATGCTGCTTTCATACAATACCTATCTAATGGATTTCATACTATAGATATACCTATATCTTCTATGTATTAAAATTATATATTTGTGTTTTTGTTAGATTATACATTTTTGACTTGTACAATAAATACAATTAGATAATAGACTTAACTATGTATAAATTGTATTGTTTTTTATATAATTTCATTAATTAATTAACTATATTTTCAATTAGCAATACTATATAATAATAGTATATTATACATACCTGTTTAATCATTTAAAAATGATGAACATTCGAATTTTTGTATAATATCAGATATTTCAAAATCGTTTAATATATCAAACACAAATAAATCGGCCATAATTAATTTTGTATATGATAAAATATTTACTTGCACGTAAAAACTAGCTAACTATCAATATAGGTACCTACTACACTAAAAATACATATAAATTAATACATTCAGTCTAATAATTAGGTTGAAAAAACTATAAGGTATTGTTACTAGAACTATATTTCTATAGTTGATTATACTTTCCAAGTTTGTGTACAATTATACATATATCAAGTCTAATAATTAGGTTGATACAACTATGCCTACCTATTTTTCTGGGACAATTTACGGATAAAATTTTTTAACAGTATTATACAGTTAAAATAAACAGAACTGTATAGTTACCATGGTTTATGGTTGAATTAACCATTTAAATGTTTATTGCAACTATTTTTTTTCGTGATATTATATGTAGGTATATAATACAGTTTATAATTAATTAATTGAAAACTGGAAGTATTATAGGGGTTAAGTATTGATAAATATAAAATGAAATTTTAAAACAATTTGTATATACTTTTATACTTCAATACATTTAAGTGGTTCGGAGCGTTAAATAATTTATAGCTGCCTATATTAATATTATTCTACCGTATTATCTCACATTTACTTATAAATAATAACCAAAATACGCCTCTAGTTACAACTTATTTTAATAGGTAGGTACCTATATTGAAATTTAAAAAATATAGTATATAGACATGATTTTTTTGTACATAAATACTTACTTTGGTTTTCCACATCGCATCCAAACAGGATAAGTCATTTTTTGCTCAGATATACAATAGTTTCCACTATACCCGAAAAAATGAATTAAATCATGAAGTTTTTGGTTGGCACTGAAAATAACAAAATGGTTGTTGAAGTATGTGTACGTAGTTAAAAGTTCTTAATTATATATTTATATGTAAATTTTTATTTATAATAATTGATATTATATATGGATACTAGATACTCACAATTTTTAACGAAAAGTAATGATCGGATAATTTATAAACAAGTGAAAAATTGTTATTATTATTTAATAAGTTATATCAATGAACAAATCCATAGAATTTCTGAAATATATTCAACGTTTAGATTGTCAAGGATCGTTTATAATATTGATACATATCCAAAGACATAATATTATGTTCTATGCCATAGAGTAACTGCAGCATAGACTTTGTAATTTTATATTTTATATCATACGTAAGTATAATCACAAATTAAGGACTCTCTCCGAAATTTATTCAAAATTTAATAGGTACATTTTTTATGTAAACTACCTAGTTCTTATGTAAACACTTTTAATGACATAATTATTAAAATAAATATAGTTTTGAATACATGAGAAATGATATCACAAACAATTTAAATGGAAACATTGAATTTGATCTGTGATTTTTCATTGGATAAAGGATAATATGCGTACTAAAACAAAACTTTTCTAAAGTTGGAATCCCTAATTTTGATACAATATTATTACATTTTTAATCATTTTTATGTGTAAGCCATGTTTAATTTAAACCTAAAATTGACGAGTCACAGCTATTTCTTCTTCTTCTTATCCTTCGCCCTCTTTCCCAACTATATTGGGTCGACCACCCTAGTCCTCAACTTTCACTGAACTCTATCTCCCATATCCTCCTCACGCCTCACTCCTACCCTGACTTCAGTTTCTCTACACAAATTCCTTACTCTTTTACTTGTCCTTTCATACGTGTCCTCAATTACATTCACGTACAACTTAAGTAACATTTTCTTCATTAACATCCATTTCCAAATTTCTCTAGAAATCCTATCATACACCTTCTCTAGGTTAATAAATACCATACACAACTTCCTCTTTTTTTCTCTGTACTTCTCTACTAACCATTTCCTTGAGTTTCCGCCCTATCTTATTATCTCTCTTTTTCGTCGATATTATCTTTTTTACTTCTTTAGCCTATTGCCATGTTTACGTATCCTCTGTCATACTATCTCCCTACATTCACCAATGTCTTATTTATTTAAATTATGTGTTATATACCCTATGACGAGTCTGTATTTAAGTATTGATATCTGACCCACTGATTCACAGAGTAGGTAGGTACTTATACTATAGTTTTTATATCTCATAGTAATGAATTTAAAACCATCAGATTTCTGTAGTATTTTTCACAATTTTAATTAAATTTATATTGATACACATTCGGATGAACTTTTAAGCTGGATGCGCACTAGATCGGATCGGCTCGGATCAGGCCGGTCCGGAAAAGTTGTTCAGCCGTGCACATAAACGTATCGGCACACGTCGGCACTATTTACCTTCCTTTCGGAATATATTGTCTTTTGTATGATATATTTTTACTGTATCTTTATTTACTCTTCATTTAGCTATAACTCAACGGTCTTCGATAATATAATAAAAATTTAAGAACTTAATAAAAAAAGCTCAGTGTTATTTTACTTTTTAGATATTGATAACTTTCAAATATAGTAAATGATTTTTTTTCTAATCTATAATCTATAATTTATGTATTTTTCATGTACTTATCAATAATTTAACTAATTTGTATGATTTCACTGTTATAATACAATGAATAATTTAGAATGATTTTAGTAAAATTTTTCAATTTGTTTGATTTTTTGCAGTCTTGATCGGTTTACATTTATTTACTTAAAAATATAGTATATATCTTATATAAAATATAAATGAAAAAAAAAATGACACCCAAAACATTTTTCATTGTAAAATAGAAATGTATTAATTTCACAATTATGATTATTTTATTTTTCTATGAACTTCGTATTTCGACTCGAACACTAATCCATTTTTCGGTAAGTATAGTCAATGTAATTAAGATGATAAATTTAAACGAGTCATTTTTCGATTTTTTCAATAAACCTACATATAAGGAATAACTAAACCAAGATTTTTTTTAAAAAAAAATTGTAATTTCCTCATAATTTAGAAAATTGTTCAAAAATATATTGTGTATTTTTTTAGTATAGTTATTAATATTATATATATATTCATTATTTCAATACGATTTTAGTATACAATTTTAGTAAAACTTTTCTAAGGTTTCATAATATCAAAACCGATTTTAATGTGGATAATTATAAGTAAATATATTAATAAATTAATGAGCACGCGTTGAGGAAATGCGTGTATTATACCCAATAGGCGGGCGGCGACTTGAAAGAACTTATGACGTCACCCGTCATTTTCAAACGGCGATACTGATTGAACGGTGCGAAGTAACGAAAAATTTTTTATATCAAAATTCTTTATTTTTTTACGGTTTATAATATTTAATAAAAAAAAAAAAATAAAAAAATCATAAATTATTAACCATATTTTTGTCAGTAGGTATATGGACTATAAAGTACACAATATAACGTAATAAAATAAACTACTTTTGGATATTTGGAATCAAGAAAATATATTAAGACATTAAAGTTCAATATTTAATTATCTATTGGCAATTCGAATGTATTTATATTTTAAATACATTTTTAAACTAATATTTTTATCACAGTATTTCCATGCTTCCATATGCGGTATGCGTGCTAGTGGTATAGGTACGCATTAATGTAATTATAATATTTTATTAAATATATAATTAAATGCATTTAATAACATTGATCGTAATATTTCAAATAAACGTGCACGAAATATTTCAATTATTGGTTCTGGGGTTGCTGTTGGTCTTTTTGGAGCCGGGAGAGTGTCGTTTTCATGAGTTTGGACATCAAATCACGAATGAACATAAAGGGTTTCACGATAAGCAGATTGTAGGACTTTAGTAGTAACGAATAACCGGTGCCACAGGGCGTTGTTGACGATTGTTGATTTGGTAAAATTGGAGTGTCTTGTGATTTAGTGCTTCCTGTCTACAAAAAATAAAACACAAAAATATATAATGATTAGAACTATTTTGAGTACCTATTATTGTTTTCATATAATTTCATATAAATTTAACGGTTTGGAGACAGTATTTCTAATTCTATTTTCCCAATACCATTTTTTCCCAAAAGTTTTCCACAAACATGGTTCCCAATCAATGAAATTAAATTTTTCATCATATTGTATTATTATAAGAAAAATGAAACATATTATAAATACTTATATGTGTACCTAGTGTTCGCATATTTTATTATTAAATATAAAGAATGTAAAAAAGTGTACATAATATGAGTAGGTATAGGATAAACCAATAAACTAATACCTGCCTATATAATATTATAACTATAATAGTGTATACATAAAAATAAGCAGTACTTAATAATAAATACGCTCAGAATCTAATATATAATGCATATTTTATTTTATTATTGTTAATTAAATTATTTTGACCCGTGGTGTCAAATGTTCGTGTTTGGGGGGGGGGGAAGCTAATATACTACACTGTACGCTTATATTATGGCGTGGGTGGGGGAGAGTAAATTTCCGTATTTTAAATGGTTGTATAAATACTTTGGTTATCGATGCACATCCACGTATTCATCCACGTCAACTCCTATATTTAAAGTTAAATTGCACTCTTGATGCGAGGGGTCACATTGAAATGATTTGCTGTAAAGCGTTCAGGGTGCTGGTCATCATAATGCCATCATTGTGCCAGTCATTTTAGGTCTCGTACTTCTCTAAATGTTCTTGACTGTGCTCTAGTTCGTTCTGTTTTAGAATATGGCAGTGTAATTTGGGATCCCCATACAATTGGCGATTCACTTCAGTTAGTACTGGATTAACGTAGGTTTTTTCGCTTTTGCTCGTCTGACGGTTTTGATGAGCTGTTTTCACTTTTCAGGCCGGGTGCCTATATGAAGTGCCGAAGAAAATGTTGGGCGATGAATGATGTGTACTGAAGTGGAAATTTGCTTAAAGAAGTATTATTTTTCGATATTAGATATTAGACCAGAATATTGGTCGCAGTTTTTTCTCCGAGTTGTGGGAGGGAGTTTGTTGTCCAAGATCTTTGATGTGCAAAAATGATAATGTTGCGTTTTTAACGGGAGAAATTTTTTGTTGATTGATGAATTGACTCTTTGAGGGTGTTGAGGCGTGAAGAATTTCGTATTGTGAGGTTTGTTACAAATTTAGGGGAGTTCGAAATTATTCTGAGCGTTATATTTTGGATCCTTTCGAGTGCTATCTAGTTTCAGGCGGACAGTGATGAGTCCCAAGCTTGTCCTGCATATGTTGCTATCGGTTTTATGTAGATTTGGTAAATTTGGATTTTTGAATTTAATGGTATGGGATTGTATCTATTTATGATCGGATACAGTACACCAGAGCTTGCGCTAAGGAAATTTTAGAGCTGCACATCCTGTTTGTTTTACAGAAGTGAAAAAATTTGACGCTCGCTTCGCTCGCGTATAATAAATAACGCATACTATCATAAATATTAAATAATACATATTATATTATTATACATTATGATATATACATATTAACAGTTTAAATAACGAATTCCTTTCATTATATTTTGATTAACAACATTCAACAATTAATATTAATATAATTTATTTTAAAATGTTTTTTTTTCTTTTTAATGACAAGCTCTTCATCAGTATCAGTATCAGTATTTTCTATTTGATGATGTTTCTTTTTAGCCTCTGGAAACACACCATTAAAATAATTTTGTTCCTTAGCCTTTTTTCTTG
>JAIPRL010008837.1:0-19257 GCA_025469235.1 Pemphigus obesinymphae | reverse complement strand
CAAAATCACTTATGTATACTATATAGGGCGTGATAGGCACTCTCACACTATCATGAAAATGTGATAGTGCGAGAGTGACTATCATTATCTATAAAATATACATAAATGATTATTGGAGAATACTATCATGACAGCTACTCATATGTGATACTATCACACTGTAAACGTAGCATAACTTCCTAAATCGAACCTTGCAATGTATAGAAAATTTCGTTCTATGTGTTATCCCAACGAAATTAGTTTCATCGATAAGCTCCTCATAGTAGCTACATGCAACGTAAGCTTTTCTGATTTAAATTTATATTTTTAAGAGGTGTTTTGGGTGTTCATCTTTTTCTGTGTAAAAGTATGAGTTGTCTCAAAAATGTTTTTAAGAAATATATAGTTTTAATATTCGAAGATAAGTTGACAGTACTTACTATACGAAAATATGTGTAACATGTCACATTGTGACATATATCCCCGTGTGAGATAAATGACAATGTGACATTGACAGACGGGAACACGTGACTTGATATAATTATTAAAAGAAGGATAAATATAGTTTTCAATATATAAGATAATTCTTAAATTAATTGCATAAATTGCAAACAGTAAATTAAAATTATTAAATTAAATTTGAATTTTTTTTTTATCTTGTGACTTAGTCATAGGTAGTATAATCATAGGTAGAATATTCATAAGTAGTATAGGCTAATGTAGTAAAATCGTAGGCAGAATAATCATAGGTAGTATAGTCATAGGTAGTATAGACATAGGTAGTATAGTCATAGGTAATATAGCCATAGGTAGTATAGTCATAGGTAGTATAGTCATAGGAAGTGTAGTCATAGGTAGTAGTCATATGTAGTATAGTCATAAGTAGTATAGTCATAGGTAGTATAGTCGTAGGTAGTATAATAATATGTAGAATAGTCATATGTAGTAGACATAAGTAATATGGTCATAAGTATAAATATACCAACATAATAAATACATTTTTTTGTGTCCACCCAAATTGAAAAATCTGCGGGGTCCACACCCGTCCTGTCCGAATTTTTTTCAACAAAATTTCTAAATTTAATTTTAATATAAAATATAGGTATATAGAACAAATGTGTATTAGGTACATATATTCAATTCTTTCATTGTCATATATTATTGAAATTTCTTTCTCTATGGCCATATTATCATTTCTACACACATAATAAACTACATAAAATGGGAAAAATATATTCATTCTTTTGGTATATGTAGGTACATATACCTATTTAAATATGAATAAATTTTTTTTGCATCTACCCAAATTGAAAAACCTGCGGGGTCCACACCCGTCCTGTCCAATTTTTTTGCAATTAAATTTCAAACAAAATTTCGAAATTAAGTTTTCATTCAAAATATATGTATATAATACACATGTGTATTAGGTACATAAATTCAATTTTTTCATTGTTAAATATTATTGAAATTTCTTTCTCTATGGCCATATTAATTCATTCGCACACTAATAACAAATGATCTCATTATAGAAAAATTTCTTCAATAATTTTGAATAAATTTTTTTTGCATCTACCTAAATTGAAAAACCTGCGGGGTCCACAACCGTCCTGTCCAAATTTTTTTCAACAAAATTTATAAATTAATTTTTAATATAATATATAGGTATATAGTACACATGTGTATTAGGTACATATATTCAATTCTTTCATTGTTATATATTATTGAAATTTCTTTCTCTATGGCCATATTATCATTTCTACACACATAATAAACTACATAAAAAGGGAAAAATATATTTATTCTTTTGGTATACGTACATATACCAATATAAGTATGAATACATTTTTTTTGTATCTACCCAATTTGAAAAACCTGCGGGGTCCACACCCGTCCTGTCCAATTTTTTTGCAATTAAATTTCAAACAAAATTTCTAAATACAATTTTAATTTAAAATATAGGTTTATACTAAACTTGTTAATTAGGCACATATATTCAATTCTCTCTTTTTTAAATTTAATTGATATTTCTTTCTTTATGGCCCATCCTCTGTTGGGGTATTTTGTAAATAATATTAAATAATATATGTAGGTATATAATCTCTGTTTAATTGATGTAAATCTTTAACCTGTATGATAACCTACCGGATAATATTTATTAGATGTAATAAATGTTATATGTATGTATATTCTTTTTTTTGTAATAATAATTGAATGACGAGTCACCACTCTAAACAGGCGTCGCTCATAATATTATAAAAACTCTTTATACATTTCATTTACTAACCTTACTACCTCTGTCTCTTTCCTCCTCAATATATGCTGGAGTCTTCTCAATCTTAAAATATTTTTAATATTCAAATGAATATCTTAAAATAATCTGAAAATAAAACCACCATTTACTGTGCAGTTTTTATATTACTATTAAAAAGTTATGAGAAATGTATGAATATAAAAATTATTTTATCACTCGTTTTCGTTCATTCATGATGACGTATCTTTTCCATGTGATGTAAAATATTTTACGAAAATATTCTCTAAAATGTCAAAATATTAAGTGCATTTATAGGTAAACGCAATCCCCTCCCCTTTACCAACAGTCTAACCATGATATTTGTCCCCCAATGATAGTAAAATATATAACGGTTATACGAATTATTGATTTTTATATACTATTTTTGACCCCCACCCCCAGAAAAAAGTTAAAAATACGCCACCGGATATGAATGTGATATTTGGAAATGCGTTTTACCGAACGTCATGTTGACCTACTATTATTAATTGGTAGCGTCGATGGTTCGTCACTGACAACGATTTTTTTGTTTTCACCACTTTTTATTTCATTTTCTACATTCATGCTTCGAAAGCCCGTCCGAACATATACGAACTTCGCAACGTCAAACTATATCGTCTTTGTGCGTACATAATGTAACAAATATATACATCATAATACATGTCGAACATGTTTACCAATCTCGTTTGCGTATGGACAGTGTAGTGGCCGCACTGCGAGCACATCAAAAGCGAGCTATAATTATAATATATATATATATATACGCACCAAATCATTATATTTATAAGCGTTTCATATTTTACGAGTGTATATTGGTCGTCGGTATACTGTATTATACGCATATATTATGTACGTTATATAATTAAGAAATTGAACGCATCGTCGGAGGTAAATACAAATATTTGAGTTTATTAATAATTATAACTTGAACAGCCTCTAGAGGCGCGCTCCTGCAGCAGTTGCATATATATACAGTATAAATATTTGTTTTCGTTGTTACGACGATGAAAAGTCTGTTTATATTAATTTATCTTAAAAAGTTTGACATTTTTCGTTTACAAAAACCAAACTAATACGTACCTACCTATACTAAATGTATTCGCATCAATAAGGTATAAGATCTATCAAAAAAGTCGCATTACGCAATTATTTATGATCCGGCTAACCGTTAAGAAAAAAGACGGGTCAACTTTCAAATTCAATAAAATATCTATAGTCGAAAAAAAAATTAAATCCTAATTATTGTACTTTTTGTACTTTGAAAACAGTTTAAAAAATATATTCGAATAACTCCCATAATAAGAATAGGTATTACGATTCGATTGTTCTCGGTCGGATTATATGATTAGATCTTTACTTGAGGGGAAATTACATTTTAAATACACGAATTTTTCTTAATTTTTATATTTTATATTCGTTTCTAATACTATCACGGTTTTTAACAGACGACATAAAATAGTATAAAAATAAAAAATATATATTTAATAATACAGGTGTGTAATCTGCGAAATACCTATCTAATATTGGGAATTATTATTTATATATTAAATATTCTGCGGTAAAGGACCAAAATCTAACATCGTAATTTTTTAATTTAATTTTTAAATCACGATTTCGCCAATATCAGCTTCTGGATTTTTATCAATTTCTAAATGTTATTGGAAGAAAAAATAAGATATTAAATTTTTTTTTTATTCATACTTACATGCTAAAAATGAAAAAAATAAAAATTTGGTAGCGTTTCTTTCAAAGTCCCTTTTAACTGGTATTTATGTTCTCAAAAAAAAAAAAAATGAATAATAATGATGATGAACATTTAGTTGGTAGTTAATTATTATTTATTCGTTTTACCGAAAACATAATATAATGTAAATATAAGTACATAAATAATAAATACGAGTAAGTACTACTTTTATATCTTTATAATATATTTTGTACCTATTAATAGTTTGTAAAATTTTTCAAATTCATTTATACAAATAAATATTTAATACTTTTTTAAACAGTAAAATATATCAAAAAGTTTCATCACAGTTATAATAAATTACTTGTATATATAACATTGGGATTTAAATTCCCCTGTACTACTCTTATGTTTTTTTTATTATTGGTACACTATTAACTTATTCTTCCAATAATTCTCGTCCTGTAGTCCACTTTTAATCAATATCATAATCACAATTACATATATGTATGTATATATATATATATATAGTTGTTCAGTTATTCTTAAATGGCCAACTGAGAAAATAAAAATAAAACAAATTATTGGTGGGGAGATCATGACAACCTTACCCCTTGCTAGGTTTGCACCTGATTACTATATAATATATAGATAGGTCTGTTGAACACGATTCCACAAACATTTTACGGAAAATATTATGAAAATACTTATGCTTATCGATATTTTAAATAAATATATTTATACAATATGATAATATTGATAAAATTGAAGATTCATATATATATATATATACATAAATTACGTATATAAAATATAGATATCAGATAGAGATATTCCCACCCGTCAACATTTGCAGTGATTTAACACGACCAGATAACATCTATCAGATACGTTTTGGGGTCGGTGGTCCAGCTATAGCGTCAATTATTATTAACGCGCTCGCCGGATACCACCAAATATTAATTATTCCTTAAATACATATGTACATATTATATAAGTATATAACCTACCAACCGATGGTGTTAAACCAAATTATTATAATAATATGTAGTGTGTAGGTGGTACTTATAAGTGTAGAAAAAAATAGGGTAACTATATCGTATAGAAATGGTAGTGATATGTATATGAATGTATATGAATTCTATAAATTCACTGTATCGCTGGTACAAAGTAAAATATAAACAAGAAATAAATGAAAATCGCAGGAAAACACGGTGAACAAAATCAATGGAAAAAACAAACGAAAATACAAATAAATATAATATATTATATAAATATAGCCCTGCTGGCTCAATAAAAAATTAATAGCTTCGTGCTTAGGCCGATAAATATATATTCACGAATAATAATTAGGCGTTATAAAAATATATAATTATATGTATAGTGTTTGGCTCCTTTGGCTCGTGATAAAATAATAATGCGATAAATAGATATCTGCTCGAACAGAATAGAATAGGTACGCAAACAGGCTGGCCAACCGCTGTATACCTAGTCCTCTATAAATAAATAAAAAACACGTATACTTAGAACTTACAGACACGTAACGAGGTAAAATAATATGGCGAGTAACAATAAAATCGATGGAATTTAATTTGTTTTTATCGTTTTGTCGTTTTCGCCCACAAATGTACCTAATTGGCGATTGATTTATAATTTGAAAGACGTTAACAAATTACGACAATATATAATATGTTGTTATACCTATTTGAATTTCGAATAAATTATACCACAATGTTTTTTTGACTTTATTATAACAAAAGCAAAAAAATAGTTAAAAATAACTGTTTTGAAAATATATCAAAATTATTTATTACTCGTTTAATGCAGGTTTTACTAGGTTTAATTGATCCATGCAATAATTTTTACAAACTCCTAAAATAATTAGTATTGTCCATCGTTATTTCGATAAAATATTAATTATAAATCATTAATTGGCAACAAACAAACACTATTATTGCGTGGAGTATAAGATATATTTGTATATCATATTGGGAGAAAACAAATTTAAGTACAGGTTTTCACTTGAAAGTGGAAAATTAAATTTGTGGGTGATGAGTGATAACAACAAAAATATATGGTGTTGCTCTAACGTTCTGCGTATATAGACATACCTATAAAATTGACCCAAAACACGTAGGTATCTACAATATTATCGATTCACACCGAATGATTCGTTGGCATTGATTGATTTGAACCGGTAAATAATATTTAATTAAAAACGTATGTACTAGGTATATCGATGGAAAATATATATATTAAATAAACGGTTTATTGGGTTTGTGAATGTTTCAAGTGGCCAGGATGCTAGTAATGTAGTAACTGCTATAAACGGTTTTTTTTTTCAATTGTTACAAGTGGCTTTATCTATTCTCATAAGTTTAGCCACTTGTGAAAGATCATGAAAGGTTCTCTTCAATGAGACGAATAGAAATTCGGCTAAGATCCTCCATGACTGCACAAGATCGCTTTATATTTTTATATCTATTTTTAATATAGAAAGATAGATATAACTAATAAATTTAATGTGAATGATATTGTAAAAAAAATTTGCAGAAAATAACAGAAAAATAATGTTAATTTAACTAGGCTTTGTAATGAGCATTTTAATAGCTAGAACTGGATAATTTATCGATTATAATTTTTTCAAATTTATTTAGGTACTATAGTCTATAAATGAAAATATTCTACTTTAAAACCAACTATTAACCACTACAGGACTTCTAAGCAATATAAATAGAAATATATTAGTGTTGATAACCAATAATAGTGGTGTGGGGGCGAAGCTTACTATATAATATATATTATTTATATTATAATAATGACATTATTGTAAAAAAAATAAATAAAAATAGTCGTTGGAAGAAAGACGAAAACGAAATGTTTAAAAACAAGACAATATTAAAGCAACAAATATTTAAAATATTTATTAAAAATATGTAAAATTACGTAATAATACCTTCAATAAATTATTTTTAGAAAAATTATTCCTATGCCTATATATTTTTTTGCGTGTACTACCTATGGCCATATATTGTGTGCGGTCTACTATTGATTATTTTGACCATTTTGTACAACGTTCGTTATATTGTTTAGTTAAATAGTTACGGTTAAGAAGTTCATCGGTTAGACAAAAATTATTAGATAAAATCAAAAAATTACCTCTAAAGATCGATTTTAAAATTAATTGTCCATCAAAAATCGCTTTACCCAAAAACTTCTATTCGATTCTTTATATCGGAAAATTGTACTGAATATATTTTAAAAATAAGTAAACGGCAATACAACAATATAGTATTACCTACACATATACCTATAATAAATATATTTTATACCAGTTGGTATAATTCGTAGAATTTATTGGAAAACCAGTTTTTCGCAATGACTTTTTAATAGACATTTTATCTAGATAATCAGTGGTATATTGGTAAAAAAAATTTGTAAGTAGGTATACGCCATTATAAAAAAGATTTAGGTTCCAAAAAAAATTTTCTTTCTTTGCTCAAAAATCATTCAGTCTATGTTGTTTCAACAAAATTTTCAACTTTTAAACTTTTTTACTATATTTTTACATTCCAAGCCGAACGAAGAAACTATTAATATTACAATTATGTTATTCAGCACCTTTTAAATAGAAGGAATCGAATACCCATTTTAGGGTAAAGAGTTTATTTGATGGAATTTTCATTCTAATTGGTATCTATCTACTTTAAATAGGTAAGTTTTTAATTTTTCCAGTAGTTTTTAAATTTAAAGGAAACTTACTGAACATTTTATAAATTGGAAAGTTATAATGCTAGAAACTTGAAATTTACATGGTTGAAATATAAAATTTAATTTGACTTTACTTGTTGACCATTTTTCAGCAATTTTTATTAAATACAATAAAATTGAATAATAAAATGAAAATATTTATACAACTTACAGTTTAGAGTTATGTAGAAAATAATATAAGATATAATATGAGACATATTATGTAGAATGAATAGATAATATTCGTCTTGGATGCTTAGGCGTTCACTACACTCATGCTCACGTTTACGAACCGTTCGTCATGGAAACAAATGGTTATAATCGCTTCGATTCTGATACCAAGATGAACCAGTGCGAGCTCATATAGATTATGTAAATCAAAAATAATGTCTATTTATAACAAGATATAATAGTAAAAATAATAATTTATAATATTAATTAATCTAGTATAGTAGTAGTAATAAAGTAGTTGGTACTTTAAACTTTACACGCGTCATTTTTAAATTATTTCAATTGGTTATATAACGAGCCTCATTTTCAATTTTTGACGTAAATTGCACCTGGGAATACTTTTTCAAAATCAATATTTTTCTTTCCATTTTTCAAACTTAGATATAGTATAATAATATTGATATGATTAAAAACTGTGAATGTTTTGAAACTTTTCAGACTATTGAATATTGTTATTATTACCTATCTAAAAAGACATTTATAAAAAAACATACTTATATGATAATAATACAAATATTATTAAAAAAGTATAAAAAAAACTTTTACGTAACATTGAAATTCTCAAAAGTAAATATAGAAAAGTGAGTATACGACGTATACCCCCGTATTACGCCCTAATACACCACTGAAGATAATGATAATACTTTATATGATGTAAATGTAAATTTTCCACTTTTGCCGTTCTTTTCCGATTTCCGATAATTATTAAATAGGTAATGCAAAAAAAAAAAAAAAATAGTACTTGTGTTCAAGTCATCTGGTCGAAAATTTGTTTCTAGAAAAAGAAAACATCGTAAAACCAATAGTTCATTATTTGCTCCGTTCAGAATCTAAAAATATAGGAGATAATTGTATATATGAATGTGACCAAATACATTTTTGTTATATAATTAAAATAATAAGAATTTTAAATTTTAAATTTGAATGAATAATATTTACTATATTAATAATAAATTGACTTAAAGATGTTTCAAAAAACTTTTGATTACTTAAGGGCTACAAATAAAAATTTTAAATGTGATATATTCCCGATTTTTATGTACCTACATTTTAAGTGATCTAACAATTTTATTGTAGTTGTGTAGTCAATATGTATTTTTTTTAAATTTTAAAAATCGATTGTCAAAATATTTTTATAATTCAATTAATTTTTATAGTTACATGTAACCGCATATACGGATTTTACATAATTTTTCTAATACACATATGTACATATAGTATATATATGTACAAAAGTACAGACATTCATGCTATATGTATATAAGGTATTTGAATACTTATTACACTTAAAGATATAGAAATACATGTACCTACCTACTTTTAATGTATTAAAATTTTCTGTGTACCTATGTTATATATTATAGAAAATTTAAATTGGTAATATTTACCCAAAATCCCCAAAACACTTACCTGCATTCACCCCCGGTGTATAACCAAAAACACCAAATAATTTATGTCTTGCGCGCATTTTGAAACATTTTAAACCAATGTGTAAACAAACAGCCATGCACGTCAAAAATAAAAAGCCACATCAAAAATATTGAATTTTCCTAGTAAAATATTTATTGCAAGTATTTACAATTATTCTGTTCGGACTACCGATGAATAAGCGTTTACCGCGTCGAACACCGCGTGCGTATAGAGCTTTTATGCCTATATAATTTATTTATAAATTAAAAAAGGAAATTTTTGCTCAAAAAATATATTTTATAAGATTATATAATATCAATACTGCAGTCGTATAATATTGTGTAAAATGGTTTATATTAAAATTGACTTTAAAATAGCTTTATACAGGTCTCTATAAACTTAAATTATTTGAATTTATAATATACATGATATTATATTATAACGGATGAAAATAAAATTACTGCATAAATTCTATTCGATCAATATTTAAATGTTACACGGTTAGAATAATAATTAAAATATTACTGATAGACAAAAAACTATATTCGGTTTTATATTTTTAATATAATATAAAAATTATTACTTGACGCGTATATTGACAGCTAATATACATAATTTTAACTTTCAATGTAATTTATTAACCACTTAGGACAATATATAGATTTAATGACGACTTTAAAGAAATGTCCAAATTATTCACATCCTTTTGTATGCACCAAAATAGAATTCTCAATATATATATAACTTCAATGGGGCTACACCTATATGAAAAATATAACATTATAATAACTCATTGTTTTCATCTTGATATTAATTTAATTAGATACCATTTATAAAAAAAAAATTTTTAAAGTTATTAAAGTAAATATTACTAAAAATATGCAGTTATTATTTATTTATATTACCAGTAAATTAGTCGTTATAACCGAATTATCAAGGGCCGGTTATTACGTCGAAATTTGTACCAGCTGTACCAGAATATATAAAATTCAAAAATTGTATTTATTTGAATAACCTCTAAAGTAATAACAACGCGGTTTTTTCAACCCTTTGGTTTGTCTACAACTCAATTCTCCATTCTAATATTTTGTATTCGCCTTTTTTTTTTAGTTCCTTAAAAGTTTTGACTCTTGCATCATTTTTTATTTGTCCCATACAAGAGTACTAGGTCGGTCTGCAGTTTTCTTCCCTATCAATCATGCAGTCTCTAATTATATTATGCACCTCTTCTGAATGTCTCAGGGCATTTCCAACCATTTTCCAACGTCTTGATCTAATCAAATTTTATGGATGTACGTTTTTCTTTAACAATTCTTAGCACCTCTTCATTTGTTTTCCTCTCTATCTTTCTATTCTTCGCTATCTCAAAAGCGTCTAATGTTTTCTTTTCAGTGTCATTTATGACCTATGTTTCACTCCAATATGTTGCTACGCTCCAAACATAAAATGTTTTAATACGTCTCCATACCTTTTTATTGATTCATTAATATTATGATATTTATTTAATATTTAATGAAAGTAAATACACAATATTTAAATCCCTATTCCAACAAGAACCCAAACTATCCTTCATTTTATTTGTTAAACAACTAAAACATTAACATATCGCTTTTTTTAACTGTAATCCGAACCGAAATCACATTAAGGTTAACCACCTAGATCAAACCTCTGAATTTATAAATAAAAGTGTACAATACGAAGATTTTGAATCTTGTTAAATTCTCATAATTCTCATTAAAAACCAATTAATTTTTGAATATATATATTTAGTGTGGTAATGATAACTTTAAAAAATCCACCACCATTGTTAGGTACTAATATAAATATAGTCAATGATATAGCTAAACTTAAACTTATAGAGAAATATAAATATATAACACAAAAATTACCCTTGATGAAAAACAAAAACAATATTTGCTTCAAGTTGTCAGTGATTATTGCAAAAAATTCCCGGAATTCAACAGAGTAATCATTTCAAATAAATAGTTTATAAAATATGAATTTTTTTAATATATAGGTAGACATTTATTATATTATAAGTTTATTTTTAAATATTTTAAAATGTTTATTATATTAATTAATAACGTGATTTTCTAGATAAATATTAGTATTATGAAAATATATTTCAAATAAAAATTGAGTATAATGCTTTTATAAACAAATTGTATCTACATTTTTTTTTTATACAATTATTATTACATGTGCTATGCTGGAAAATCTAAGGAAACTATGCTATTTTTTTAAAAATAAGGTTATTTACTAACTTCAATTCCCTTTTGTGACACGGGTAATTTTATACATTTTTCCTAAAAATGTTTATACATAATTTTTATAAGCATTCGAACCAATTTAACTTGTATAATCAACAAATTTCCAATGTCCAATTTGTAAAACCCCTCCCCCCCTTTCCATTAGGTAGATCGTAGGTAAATATAGTTAATGTTATAAACCTAATATGAATTTTTTCCGTGTGGGCTTGATTTTAGTAGTTGCGTTTTAAATGTGAAATTGTAAATTAGTACACTAATAAACGATCATTTATCAATTTATTTAAATACTATTCTGATATTTGTATGATGTTCACTTACAGATAATTGATTCGTATTTTATATAATATATATAAAAGCCTATAAAAATCTACTATTTACTAACGATTTTCGATATTTTTTTGAAACCTGTCAAATATACCATAAATAATGTCTGGGTAACGAATTTTAATAGCAAAATGACTGACTATATTATATCGTAAAAACAGAAAAAAATATTCAAGAACACAGAAACATCATATTTTTATAAACGTAACAAAAATAATATGATTAGACATTTTTAATCAAAGTAATACGGACATTATTTTTGGAAAATTAAAATTAAATTACGGGAAATATTTTACATTCGTTATTATAATATAATATTTATAATGAAAATACATTCTAGCCTATCTATATTATAATTTACAAAATAAAATCGTCGCCTCGTCGGTATGTCGACAAAGCAATTAGGTATTGATTCATTATAAAACGCTGTAACATTTATTAATTTGGATTTATTTTATTTTATTTTATTATCATGACGGACAAAGTCCAATTTAACAATAAAATGATACGGTATATAATGCAGACAATAAAAGGAGGAAATAAATTTAAAATATTATATAAATAGAAATGACTAATGTACAATTAATAAAATAGTGAGAAATCAGGATCGATATTTGCAGAGCGAGGAAGGCGTACCATGGGGGCATTTAAAAGAAAATTGATTTATGATTTAATTAAAAAAAAAAACTGAGATATTCGACATATTTAATGAAAAAATACTTGTATATACCTTCGCAAAGTCTTAATTTTCAATATATAAATATTTCTTTTTTCCTAATAAACACTTTTACCCTTATACCTAATATGGTCTTATGTGCGTATACATTTTTCTGTAATTAAAGTGTTATTTTTCTCTCTGTCTCTAACTTGTTGCTGACCAAGTTCAAAAGCTTTATCTATATATATATATATATATATATTATAAATGTATAGAAACGTTTCGGCGTTATAATTCTCCACACTTCTGTTAAAAAGCTTTTATACAAAGTAAAATAACATTCTGAACAATTTAAAAATATCACAGTCATAAGTTAATCTCATAAATGTTATTTATTACAGTTTCAAAATACAACGAACTCGGTATATTAATGTCAACAAATCATGGTTTTCATAAAAATCCTTCATTTTAATTAAAAGTAAAAACAAAAGTAAAAGTTAAAATATTAAATACTTACCTCAAAGAAAAAAACGTCTATATATTAAGACACCTGTTTTTTAATATAATTACTTTTTCATTATCACATATATCACAAATTAAGGTAGGTATATACTTAAAAAATATTATCAAATTATTGGAACATTAATGTTCACAACTGTAATTGATTATAATTTTATATCTATATATAATATATACATATAAGTTAAAAAGGTACCTCTACACATATTAAAGAATATAAATGGATTTATACCCATGTTGAAAACTCGTGTAATTCGGAAAAAAGTAAAACCGTTATTGAGTCCAAAACCTGGAACCCGAACAAAAATAGATTCTTTATAGGACTCTATTTTTAAATTGTTTTTTACTGCTTTGTTTAAAGATTTTAATTCTAATTGTATTGTTTTTAGTTTTATAAACTATATAGGTAGTGTACATTATAGTGCTTTGGCCTGCAACATCTTTACTCTATATAATAATAATGTTTTAGTTTTAATTTTGATTGTCATCATAAAAATGTATTAAATTTAGAATCCTCAAACAGGCAAAAACATTTTGAAAATGAAACTTAAAAAAGCAAATCCAAAAAAAACATTTTGCAATTTTCAAACCCAGAACCCAAAAGCCGGAACCTGTAAAAAATCGAAACCGTTTTCATACCCGAAACGCATAAAAAGCAAAAACCTATACTTTAAACACGAAACTCGAAAAATGTTAACTCGTTTTGACTTCTTACAAATAAAAATAAAGTTACATTACATTTTTACTATAAATAGGCTATGGAAAATGGAAATATATCAAACTAAAAATAATACCGTATCATAGAAAGTTTTGGGATTTCGTCGGAACCCAAACTAAAAGTAACTTTTATAATGTGCATATGTATTGAATATTCTCTTGACAATTGTAATTTTCGAATATACATAAATTACACGAATGTAAAACATTAATAAATAATAATAAAATTGTAATTGAATTAATTAAAATGCAATTTAATTTTAAATTTTAATTAAAAATTAATAAAAATATTATTATTGTATGATTCAAGCATGAATATGTATATATAAATTTATATTGTAGTATAAAATACAATATAATCGTATAATCTCGGCAATACCTAAGACATTTAAATATAATTAAAGTATGAAAAACTAAATTTACATGTTATAAATATAATATATTATTTAACTCGGACAGTAACTATATGTATGTGTTTCACTTTCAATTGGGTATTCTAAATTTCTCAATTAAATACGGTAATCTGTCTACTTTACATAATATACGTCCGAAAGTTTTTTATATATCCTGTAGCTATTTGTTATCCTACACATAAATTGATAATTTCATTTGTAAATTGTAATCAAAATTGTAATGAATATCAATTAAACCTAAATCGTTCAGGAAAATCAATAATACAATATGAATATAACATTTTATAAATACCTACTCGAAATGAACAGTCGTAAATATGTACCTATATATAATCAGTGGCGGATCTAGAGATCATCTAAGGGAGGGGGGGTGCATTTTTAAAAACTTATTTAAGGACTTTAAATGAGTGACAGTATTAATTTTATTTATATTTTTTCAGTTACCAAGACTATATTTAAATATGTATATAGGTGGATGAGTGTATTATTTTGAATAGTTGAATCGGTTTACAAAATATATTTCGGCACCACTGCCTACAAAGGTACCTAAATGTATGTTATCTTTTAATCTACCAATAATTAATTATAGTTCAGTATGCATTCTACAGATATAATTATATTATATAAATATAATATACATAAACCATAAATGTCACGTCAAGATTGTACCTGCATATCGTTTTGTAAAATGTACATATCCAAATTAACAGAACATATAATAAAGAATTTAAAAAAAAATGTTTTAAACATTTTAGCTTAGAAAATGTTGGTTGACCATAATATACTAAATTTGTACATCATTAATAAATTCAAAATTTCATACTAAAAGATGAAAAAAATATAAACAATAAATATAATATTATATTTATTTAATTTTTCTAAAAAACAAATCTAGAAGTCCTATTATTTCTTTACTTTTCGTTTTAAAATTATAAATTTGCTTATTTTGTAATATAAACAAAATGTGAGTGATACTTATAGTATCAATATTAAAAATAAATAAATTTACTATTCTAATACCGCAGAGGCGCAGAATATTCAATCAATTAAAATCAGCGAACCGGGAGACGGGAAGCACAGAATAATATTTTAGTTCCAGGTCGGTGCGAGTATACGACGATAAGAAAAGATAAGAACTTTGATGAGAACGAGACGACGGCGACGGCTCAGCGAAGACCGACCACAACCCTCACGCTACTAAGGTCCTAATTATATTGTGTTTTCATCCGTCCGGATCGGGAAAACGGAACTTAAAAACGGTCATGGGGGAAAACATTCATTGACGTTTTATTATATTTATACATTAAGAATAATATTATCGTCTTTATCTAACAAATGATGCGTTGATGTATTTTTCCAAATTTTTGAAGATATTTTGTAAATGTAATAATGCAAAAAATCACGGCCCAAGGGGAGGAGGCGATCACCCTATCGTCCCCTCCTCAAATCCGCCACTGCAGTATATATTATGTAGAAATAAGGTGTCCCATGAATATTTTAATAATTATAGTAGTTAGGTTTATATAAAGTTTATGATAGTTTAAGGTTAAAAAAAATTTTTTTTTTAAATTATAACATCTACCTATGGGGGCTATATTTATTAATTTTTTTTCACATAAATATAAAAGTTCCAATATTATAAAATGCAGTCACTAGGGGATGGAAACACATCGTCTGTCAGAAAAGATACTACCTATATATTATAATACTTATGGTATATATATATATACTATATGGTAAATAATTGCTCCCTATTAAACGATTTTTAACAAATTTATATTTTATAATTATTTGATTTTAGACGTTTTATATTTTAATATATTATTTTTTTAATTTTATGACGTCCCTGTACTATAAACTATATTATAGTATATTATGGTAATATACGAATATAGTTAACATAGCAATATCGTTATTTTCTCATTTATAAAAATGTTCTGTTATAAACAATAGTTTTCCTTTTAATCCTTTACGCTTCTTAAAATAAAAATTTATTAAAATATGTTCATTAAAATTATAAACGTTACATTTTCATTTTTATTTTTCTAAAAATGTCTTTAAAATTACCTATACCTACAAGAGCCCCTAAACTCTGCATACGACGTCCTTTTAAGAAAAATACTGGAGAAATCGAAAAATTGTCCATCTGTCTTTAAAGTACCACTTAGAAAAAAAAAATTTTTTTATCAGCAAAATTCTTTTACTTCAAAACCAGTTGCCGCTCCAAAGTGGGTCATAAGAGCCATGCCCCCCTTTCCAGATCTAAGAATATATATATAATATATATAATATATATATAGTATTTGAAGTGTAAAAAGGTTTTTTTAGTAGTAATCATGCCCTCTCTCTCTCTCTCTCTCTTATTCTCTGAACAAATCCCTAGAGCTGCCTCTAACCAAAACTCCTAAAATTCAGAAAAATACATAACATCAAAATATTAAGTAACAGGTTGTCATAAGAAAAGTATTAAACCTAAAAAATGATAAGGATGAAAAATATTGAAAAATTATAACTTTATAAAAATGCAGTGAAATAAGTATTTCATGTTAATAAAAATAAAAATTTTAATTAAATGAATATTCACGGATAAAATTAGATGAGCACGATAAAAGAATCATCCTGTATATAAAAATCGTCAAGAATATCAGAAAATTAAACTCTTTTGATTGGCTATATTATGATATTTTATAAAAAAAAATATATATTCCCATTATAGATACCCTATATAATAAAATTAAATATACATTATTATATGATACGTCAGTTGTTAATATAGATTCTATTATCAAAACTAATGTTTAATTTATAATATAATGTTTCCCCATATTTTAAAGTTTAAATTATAAGTATATAAACATGTATGATTTTTAAAATTAAAAATACACATTAGGTACCTATATAATTAATTATTACTTATTAGTACATTTATTTGTGAGTACACGCCTTATGTAATAATGTTTAAATGGGTGTAAAAATTTCTGAATATGTCTCTATTTTCCTTAAAAATATATATTCCTATTAGATACATAATTTATAATGTATAATAGTGCCTATATTCAATATAAAATTAAAACATTTATCAAAATTTTAAAATAATGATTGTACTATATAATATGAAGATGAACTATACCTATAAACTGTAGGTATACATAATGAAACTATTTAACTGATAGTAAGGATGAAGGAAGAAAGGGTTGCATGGGATTGACCTTTTCCCATTGATCTATTGAAAAATGAACTATAATTATCAGAGTTTGAAGAGGGAGGGAGCAGTTTTCTCGACAAACAATAAAAGAAAATATTGATCATCAGTTTAGAAGTTTAGTAGGCAATTATAATATTTTTTTCCGATTTATAACGATTATCCATTTACTATTAAGAAAACTATATTGAGAATATTTTAAATTGACCACTTTTACTATAGAATACGTTTTAAATCAGAGATCTCTACATTCTTCTATACTTGAAAGAGTAATAAATCTGAAAATAATGAAATACATTTAATAAAAGTTCAAGTTTTTAATTTGTTATTATATTAATCATAATTTTACACCGAACAATTTTCAGTAGTTATAACTAATAACACGTTTACGTAAAATTATTAAAACATATTTTTAAAGACGCGTGATTTTAGAGTCAAAACACCTTTTATAAAATCGATAGACAGCATTGTGGAGTGAACTTTGTTTATATATTTTTAATTTACTATTTACAAAATTACTGACATACGTTTCAGTGTACCTATAATTAATAACTTTGAAAATGTAAAAAAATAAAGTATAAAAAGAGTTCAAAATATGATTTTGGTCACCTATCCTAGAGAATAACCATCTGGATTTAACAAACCTGCAGATCCGACTCAATGACAATTGTATTTAGTACACCAGTAGCTATGTAGGATGAAACCATTATAACTTTTACATTTATTTAAGTCTAACAATACTTATTTATTTTATTTAATTCATAGCATAATGTTTTACAAAATGTATTTTTTTTAATTAAATAAATAATATGGATGTTGTAAATCCTTGTAAATATTTTCCAAAATATTATCATATTATAATATACCTATTATTGCATTATTTACATAATTATTTATTACATTTATTGTACCTACCAAATCTTTTTTTAAATAAATATGTCTATAGAAAACATCCAACATGATTGAATTTTAACAGCCATACTAGAATTAGTAGTAGATTTTAGTATTAAAAGGTTGATCAAAACGTTTGACGTATACCCATTTTCCGGTAGGTAGTAACTAGTAAATTTTAACTAGGTAATTGATAACTAATTAGATAAGGTCATTTTTCAATTTTCTGATAGTTTTATAACCTATAGAAAAAACTATCAAAAATATTTTTAAACATTTAAAAAAATAATTATTTGATATTTTTAATGTTCATTTTGAACGAACCAATGCACATTTCGACTAAAAAAAGATGATAATGTATTGACTGCAGGAGTAAGTTTTTTCATAGTTTAAAAAATTCGAAAGACTTTCAGTAGGTAACACATAACAGCACTTGTCAATAAATTATTATCAAACTTTAATCTTAAAAACAATAATATGTTAATTCCCTTTGAGGAATATTTCTTTTGTTCCGAATATTTCGATTGATATCACAACCAATTTTTTTAAAAGATTGGTTGGAAGATTTCATAACAGAGACAACAAAATCAATGAATTATTGAACTTGAGTCTCTATGTAAGAGTCGAAATTTTATCCAATTCCAAAATAAATTTTTCAAACAAACAGAAGGAATAGTAATGGCCCCCACTGTGCAATGTGATATCGCATTGATATCGTTGTGATGTGTTATTGGAACATGCAATATTGCATTTTATATTGCTGTGACGTAAATGCGATATGTATGCAACTTATAATGCTTGTCATTGTGATAACGGTAAAAATACATCTCTACAACAATATTAATACACATCGACGCTATGTTATTCTAATATGTTGCTGAGACATTACATTGTGATATCCATGCAACATCTAGTCAAC